>CAWVRF010001476.1:0-84000 GCA_963932465.1 Maratus speciosus | reverse complement strand
GTGAGTTTAGTTTATTTTATTTTTCTTTTCAGCTTTGATTCAATTTAAGGCAACTTAATTATTTTTAGTAAATTCAATTAACTTAATTCTTAATCTTCACATTGCCTAGTAGATAATCGCATTGTACGATCACGGCCATACGTGGTGTCGGAATGGCATTTTGGTTACTAGATTTTTCAATAGCATTTTTTATTGTAATTTTAAATTTATTTTTCTGGTAATCAATCTGCGATCCCGACATCGAATGCCACAATATATTACATTGTGTTAAAATTAATCTAGTAAAATTATGTATATTTTTACTGGTTCATATATTAAAATTATTTACAAGTAAGCAATAGTTGCTTTATTATTTAGCACTATGCACAAATAAAATGACATTACTACAGCTCGTTTTGTCAATTGAGTTGGATATACAAATATTTAATTTTAATCATTTTTAAAAGAACTTGCAGATCAGAAATGCAGGCAAATAAAAAAAAAAAGAAAAAAAAAGCTTTTAAGGATGCTCTCGAAACAAAATATTTCTCTCGCTTAAGAATGTGAATTTTTCTGATAATTCACAGATTCATTTTGAAATGTAAAAGCATGAAATCTGCAGGCCTAACGATCAAAGAGATTTAGAATTGAATGTTTTTCCTTTTTTGATAAATGCATTAAATCTTGAGTTACAAGCAATTTTTATTTCATGACAATTTTCCGTGAGCATGCTGAAATTCAGTTCAAAAAGTCAACTTTGACAGCATTTTCTGAAAGATCTTTTCCTTTTATCAAAAACTGAAAATGCTATTCCATTTCATAAAATATAAATGAGGATACAGACTAATTTCATGCTTCTAAGATAAAAAGTGACAGTGAATGTGTCAGAAAATAACCATTTTTGATTTGAGTACAATCTTAAGTACTTGTCTAACAATTATGTATTTAAATATTTTTTTATATGTTTTTTGTTTATGTTTCATTATTATTTCACATAGAAATTAGGATTTTAATTCTGGTTCAATAAAAATTTTGAAAATATAATGTAACAGTAAGCTTTAAGAATCTGCCAATGTACTTTGCTGGTATTTATTTTACACTTATTTGAAACTTTTTATCTGCTACCTTTTTAGAACAGATTCAGTAATCTGCAGGGTTAAGTTTCAACCACTTAAGCATTAGCAAATATTTTAAATTCTCTTCCCTGTCTGACTGTATTATTATTCTCTTTCAAAATTAATTTCCAAAAGACAAATCCTAACTTCTCATCTGGTTCCTATCAGACTATGTGCAAGAACTCTCTTGATCTTCTTTTTATTACGAATATTTTTCTCGATGTGGAGAGATAAAGGTCATAAACTGTATTCATGTATAATATGATACTACGAAAAGATATTGCATGCATTCCTAAATCTGTCTTCAATTTTTGTTTCTGTTGCTCTGTTCGGAACATTTTAGCTGTCACAGTCTTAAAGGAATAGAAAGATTACAATTGGAAGATTTTGCTTTGAAAAGTGTTTGCAGTTCTACATACAAAGAGATTAAAAACAAAAGACATTTACCAGCAGTGTGTAATTTTTTAAATACTAGAAATTGTAACAATGTAATTTAATCTATTTTATTATATGCTCATCTTTTAAATATTGTAACAAATTCCATATTTAAAAAATACCTTGTGTAAATATTTCCAAATTATATTTTATAAATATTGTTTTTATAGTTAACTTATAGATTGGGAGGTGGCTGCACTGCACAGACCATCACCTCATCAAGTTGGCAGCTGAAATTTCAGGATTAGCCGGAATTAAATTAGCATATTAAAATGCAACTGATCTGCCAAGTCAGATCTTGGTTGAAACCACCTACAGACCTGATTTTAATGCTGGATCTGTAGGTTTATCAGTGTGTTTTTCTGCACCCAAAGGTATGAAAACATGAAGGACAGGGAACAGGAAAACACAATGGTAAACCTACCAATAAACCACTAAAATCAGGTTTGCAGGTGGTTTCCACCAAGATAAGACTTGCAGACCAGTTGCATTTTAATATTTGAATCGAGTTTTAACTAATCCTGGAATTTCAGCTGTCAACTCGATGAGTTGATGATTGTTTGCAGCTGCTTCCCGGTTTATTATTTCAATTGCTGGGTGCAGACTGAGTCCTGCATCTGGTCTTGTTACCCGATTTTTCCTGGTATTGTTTTGTTACACTTAGAAATGTAAAATTTCTGGAAATTTTGACTTGACAGAAAAAAAGTTTTTTCTGCAAAAATTGATTTTTTTTACAAATGAAATCTTTTCTTGCAATTGTATTTTCTTAGAAAATATGGAATGTTAAACATTTTAAAATGTATTTATATAATTATATAAATGAATTAATATAATTATATTATTATTGTTTTTTATGTAACCTATGAATATTGCTTTATAACATTTTTATAGGATTTTCACATTAAGTGCACACATTAGAGATCAGCATGGACCTGTGTTGATTTTCTTTTGTTAGGCCCAGCCTCGAACTCATTCTTTGCAAACATATAAGGCAGGCATTTTTTTAAAATTAAAAATAGCGATATTCTACAATTGTTTGATAAAATCTTTAAAAACTTAAAAAATTTATAGAGCGTCAAAATTATATTTTTTTATCTGTCTTTTTCTTTCGTTTAAATGAATTTGTTCAAGTAATTAATAATGATGTTTTTGATCCATATTTCGTAGCTCACGTACATAAATGTCGCAAAATGTTTGTATGAAATATTTTAAAAAAAGTAATTTTAATTGTAGGATAATGTTGGTTAAGAAGTATTGGATCTTCTTTCAGAAATTGAGTCAGACTTGATTTCATTTATTTTTGTCTGCTCCATCCGAGCCTGAATTAGACTTTTATGCCAGATCGAACCTATATATTTCATTCACCGGGTCTGAAAATTTTGGCTTGTGTATTCTTCTAATGCACACTAATTTAAAATCTCATTCATCTGAAAATTTGTTACCTTTGGTGTCTGAATCTTTGGGTTGAACAAAGTGATTCTAAAGTTGTTAAAACTGCACATAAAGGCTTCATTGGTAGAAATGCTTTGAAATTTTAATTTACAACCCATAGATGCTGTGGTGTTTCTTCCAGAAATTACTGTATAATAAAATATAATTTTATAATATTTTGTTTATATTTCAGCTTTCCAAAACAAAAACAAAGATTTACTTTCATACTTCCTAGTCGAAAAAGTTTACACTCTGTCATGGATTCTTTAAAGGTTTGTATGTAATTTATTTTGCTAAATGTTTATGACTGATATTGATTATATAAGTGGTCATTATAGTTCCATTTTCAATAGTGGACATGTCATAGTGAACTTCAGTCACATATATCAATTACATGGTAATCCAAGTATATTTATGAGAATTAGAGTATGGATAGACGGAAGACACACAGACAGACAAACTGAATTTATAAACACTTATCAACTATGTTGGAAAGTGTTTAAAATGTAGATTAAACTATTGAAAAGTTTGAACACTAGGGGGGAAAAACAATTGGAGTATTTCACTCGAAATTTTTCACTTTCAAATATATCTATTAATTAAATATGGATTATGGTAGTTATTTTTTATATATAAATTGCACTAAAATGCTATGGAAATTTTAAATAATAAGCATCACAATGTAATTTAGAAACATTTAGTATTACTTTAAATGCAACACAGTATTTTTATTTGGTTCTATTTTTATTTTATTATTTCATTTTATTTTAGAAAGTTGATTTTTACCATTAAAGAAAAGGACATTTATCAGGCAGTAGTATAATTTAAAAGACACTTTATAAGAATATATTCAAAACATTTAGTAATACATTTATTTATTTTTCACTAGCCGCCTCTGGCGACTAGTTTGGTCTCCCTTAAATGTATGCTAAGCATTGCATCATGTTACTTTCATTCTTAAACTAATTGACTTGCTCATTCCTTCCCCCGAGTCCAAAGATTCTGATAGAGAAACCAAGAATTCGTTGCGAACTTGATAATATTTCATACATTTTTGTTGTTATGCGTACTTCGTCTTTTTTGACAAATACTATTTAATTTCCGTAGCTGTAAAAATGAGTGAAATTTCAAGTGTTTAAACTGAGATTTGTTCATAAATTATCTAAATTAAACTTATTTTACTTAAACATGCTGTTACTTCAATGCCATTTTTTAGTATTAATAAATTTATTTAAATTTTGCAAATCATGCATTTATAATTTTTTTTTCACTACTTAATAACTAAATAATGAATATATATACTTTTGCTTTTATAGATTTGATTTCTGAGTTCATAAATATGACAATATAGTAACATAACTAAGAGAAATAGTAAAATAAAACCCTCAAGAATGCAAGCGGTAAACAAACGTTAGCGCCACCAATTTACCTACTATGACGTCATAAGAATATTGTCCATTCATTGTTGCAGAATCTGCTTTGCGAATGATTACCACCATGGTCTAATATTTACTATTGTTTATGATGAATGAATCTCTTGTGTTTGTTTACTTTATGAAGTGAAATAGAAAGATGCTCAGAAAGATGTCAACTTAATTTCAATTGAAATTATCTTGGAATATATATTTATTTGAATGTAAATTAGAAACGATACTTTGATATTGAAATGAAATATTTTAGTTTGTGTTATTATTATTACGATTAGGGGCTTTGGCATTATTTTTTTTAAAGCTTGGCGCAATTCAGGCTTTAGAATGTGAAATACGTTGATAAAATATATAAATAACTATGAAAACAAACCTGGTGAACTTTTATTTTTATTTATATGTATTTAATTTGTATTTATATGCATATAAATATTTTATTTATACATATTATACAATATTTGTTTACATAGAAATTACGGTACAGATGTCATATTCGCCCCATATTGGCGCAATTTTTTTCGGTTGCCAATTTGGCGAAACATCAACAGCATAAACAACATAATCCGGGTTACCACATCAAGCAAAATAACGACACTTTGGCGCAAGTTAAGTACCTGTTGCCTATATAATATTGGCGACAGAAAAAAATCGCACCAATATGGGGCGAATGTGACATCTGTACTGAAATTACTTCTGTTTCTATATAAAAATAGATTATTGGCTTCTTTAGATTAAATAAATTGTAATACATACGGAAAAAATTGCTTATGTATATGAAATAGGATATAGATTGGCGTAAAATACGATGCCAGTTTATTTTTTCTTGCCAAGAACCTATCTATTTATTTATTTATTGTATTTTAAATGAGGTAAATTAAATATGTGTATTTTAAATGAAAGATTTATTTTAAAAGAAATGTGTGGTAGGTTTATATTTTTAATGAGAGCGATGGAAGAATATTTGGCGTTTTTTATCACCTGCACCTGACTAATATAAAAGTACTGAAATGTCCGTTTGGCATAAAAAGGAAAGCGGTCAGCCCGGAACTATTGATGACAGTCACATGACTTCGGCTTTTATTATATAGATTAAATAATATAATAGATTATATAGCAACAATAGCAAAGAACAACTGACTGTCAACTGCTGATGAAAAAAATTGCATCATTTTACACAGTTATGTCATGCAATTTAGTACAGATTAATATTTTATCTAACACTTTAAGGTAGTTCTCAAATTCTCTGTTCAACAATGCAAAACTTTCTGATTCATTTTTTAACGTAAAGGTATAAAATTGGCATGCCTGACTCTTGGAGCAATTTGGAATCGAAGAGCATTTTCCATTTTTTCTTAAATAAATTACTTATTCAGTTATAAGTGATTTTTCACACATTACAACAAGTTTTTCCACTTTCTTGCACTGCCACGTCGGGAATTCGATTAAAAATGCCCACTTTGACAGTATTTGCTGAAAGATCTTTTACCTTTACAAAAAATAGAAAATGCCATTTAATTACATACTCTCTGAATAAGAACACCTGCCTATTTCATGTGTTAATGAACAAAAATGAATTCAGAAATGTGTCAGAAAGTAACTCCTTTGCATCAGCCTAAAAATTTTTTTTTACCATCCAGTGATGTCGCTCGGCTTTTGAAATCCTATTGTCCTTGGCAACCAGACACTTCCAGAGAATCGAGTCTTTTCTTACGAAAGTGTTTCCTTATTTTAGAAATAAAACAGATCCAGTGTATTTAATACAAAATATGCCTCTTTTGCTATATTTCAAGGTGAAAATTATACATCCTAGTGGAGCCATCACAATTTTTGTTTGTATCCCCTTTTCAATTTCTTGCTTAAATGATGTGCTGTAGAGCATCTCAGGCGCCGCTGCTATCTTTGTTCATTTATAAATCATAAAAAGAGAAAGAACAAGAAAATAAATCGGCATCTGCATTCTGCAACCCCCCCTCTCCCTTCGCTTTCTTGGTTATGCAAAATTTTAAATTCAGCCACCTGCTCTAACCACCAAGGAGCAAAATGGTGCCCTGTCTATTATTTACAATTACAATCAGTTACTGGATTAGGTGTTAATATATAAATACCTGTATGTCTTACTTGGTTGGCAAACCCTATTATGAGCTTTAGTTAATTTTTTTAATATGTTAAAACATACTACAAAATAAATAAAAAAAACAAACAAAAACAGAATGTTACCATAATTAATAATTATTTGTGAAAACAAATTACTGGGGATAATTGAAAACTTAACTTGTGCCAGGTTATTTTATGCAATCGCCATGTGATGAGTGGTAACTGGATATTTTCTGGTGTATTTCACTCTCTAGTAAATGTTTCCAGATTTTTTACATCTCCATAAAATTACACTTTAAATGTTCTTGTATATCATCTCTACCTTGACAGCTTATTTTATTCAGTATAACCATATAGTTAATGGCATTTTGCATCTTTTCTTCGTCTTCCTATAATTTTAAATTTGTATGGTACAGTATTTCAAAAAGGGGTATTTCAGAATGGGGTGGTGAGATATATTTGCTTTAGAATTTTTATTAATAAATTTACAAATTGGCCTTAATTAATCTTTAAACATTAATTAGTGATTTAACTTCTGAAAATAAAAATCTACCTTCCAATATATTCTTTTACCTTCTACTTACTAATATATATTCAGAAAAATTTAAATTTATCAGATTTAAAAAATAATAAATAAAAAATTTTATTTAAAAAATCTTAGAAAATTAATAAATAAATTGTACTTTTTAACACTTTTGCCCCCCCCCCCCCCCAAAAAAAGGGTGAAAATACAAATTATTTTGACAAAAAGCTATTTTTGAAAGACATTTTTTATCACATTTATCTGGGCTAAAATTATTATTAAAAATAAATTCACAAATTAGCTTAATTACTCTTTAAAATTTTTTTTTTAATGCATTAATGTTTTATTAATCTTCTCTTTAAACATTAAATCATCCGATTTACCTAATATAAATAAATCTGTAACAAAATATTCATATTTATTTATTATTATTATTATTATTTTTTATACTGATGTATATTTGGTAAAATTGGAATTTATCCGTTTACAAAAAACTTTAAACAGGTTGCTATACAAACATATATATAAGTATTAATATCTCCCTTTGTTTATAAAGTAGGAAGAAAATGAAAAGGTAATGTTTTACTTGTCTTTGAAAAAAAAGTTCAGATTGTAGGAAAATTCGTGATGAGTGATATTCATTTGCGATATTTAAAGCTCACATGTATTGAACAATATCAAAAGCAAATAAACATATATGAAAAAATTATGTAAATAAAGGCACAAGAAGATTGGGAATTTTCAAAATAAAATATTTATCATAATACTATAGATGTCCTTCTAAGTAATCAGAATAGCACTTTTATAAATGAAGAACAGCTGAAAATATAAATTATTTTTATAAAAAATGAAGCAGATTATTTTCCAAGATAGGTTGAATTGTTACTTCTCATAAAGAATTACGATGAGTAAATTCTCATAAAAAAATTAAAGATGATCAAAAAATTCTTAAAAAATTAAATAAATAAATTGTACTTTTAACAATTTTACAAGAAAAAAAAAAAAAAAAAAAAGATAAACAAAGTTGAAAAATTATTTTCACAAAAAAATTACTTTTGCAAGATAATTTTTATGATATACATCTGGGGTAGAATTAGTAATACATTTACAAAAATTCAAATTCTTTAATGCATTAATGTTTTATTATTCTTTTTAAACATTTATTATTTTACGAATTGAATATTTCCAACTGAGCGAAAAAATGCCCAGGCTGGGAATCGAACCCAGATCCTTGGCTTACAAGGCCAATGCTTTTCCGTTTAAGCTAACTGGGCCGACAACCAGCCAACATATTTCGCTCAGAAAAACCTTATTGGTAATAACATCTGGTCTGACATGTAGACAGCTCAACAGAATAAACCGCAGGTAAAGGAACTCCATAAAAACGATGGATACGTAGATGAACTAATATTTTAACACAATCAAACTGATTGGTAAAGTTATCATACGAATTGAATATTTCCAACTGAGCGAAAAAATGCCCAGGCTGGGAATCGAACCCAGATCCTTGGCTTACAAGGCCAATGCTTTTCCGTTTAAGCTAACTGGGCCGACAACCAGCCAGCATATTTCGCTCAGAAAAACCTTATTGGTAATAACATCTGGTCTGACATGTAGACAGCTCAACAGAATAAACCGCAGGTAAAGGAACTCCATAAAAACGATGGATACGTAGATGAACTAATATTTTAACACAATCAAACTGATTGGTAAAGTTATCATACGAATTGAATATTTCCAACTGAGCGAAAAAATGCCCAGGCTGGGAATCGAACCCAGATCCTTGGCTTACAAGGCCAATGCTTTTCCGTTTAAGCTAACTGGGCCGACAACCAGCCAGCACTCAGTTGGAAATATTCAATTCGTATGATAACTTTACCAATCAGTTTGATTGTGTTAAAATATTAGTTCATCTACGTATCCATCGTTTTTATGGAGTTCCTTTACCTGCGGTTTATTCTGTTGAGCTGTCTACATGTCAGACCAGATGTTATTACCAATAAGGTTTTTCTGAGCGAAATATGCTGGCTGGTTGTCGGCCCAGTTAGCTTAAACGGAAAAGCATTGGCCTTGTAAGCCAAGGATCTGGGTTCGATTCCCAGCCTGGGCATTTTTTCGCTCAGTTGGAAATATTCAATTCGTATGATAACTTTACCAATCAGTTTGATTGTGTTAAAATATTATTTATTATTTACTAATGTGTATTTGGTAAAATCGGAAATTATATGAATAGAAATCTCTTTAAACATATTGTTAAATTTAGAATAATAGCAATACATTTTTTAAAAAGTATCTTTTTGGTTTACAAAATAGGAAGAAAATGGAAACATAAATGTTTAACTTAATTGTTTTTTAAAAAAGATCACGTAGTGGAAAAATTCATAATATAAGTAACAGTTAGTAATTTTTCAATGTACAAGAAAAGCTCAAAGCTCTATCGGGGAAAAAGATCATCGGTCGTCTAAGAGTGACGTCACAAAATCGTCCAAAGGCTTTATGTCAAGTAGGTGGTGGTCAGGTTCGATTTGGGTAAAATCAGTGTACCTGACTTTATGCATGACTCTAGCAGGGAATTACCAAGAAAATCTCAGTTAGAATAACTCATAACTATAGATTTTTGTATCAAGAGTTTTTAATGTATTACTTATTAGTAATTGGTTTGGTTATTGATATCCATATTTTGAAATCTTTTATATCCTGTAGAAAAAAATAGGATTTTCTTTCAAAATGTATTAAAATATAGATATTTGTCTTCTATATGATTTAATAAATCAGACAATTTTTTGTACACTTGACTTATTTTATGGTGCTTCAGTGTAAAAAGTATTGAAATATTTTTAAACATTCTTGCAGGTTGCAGATGTTTTAATTCTATTGCATCCACTGGCTGCACTTGATGAATATGCTGATAAACTTTTATCAGTCATAATTGCACATGCTCTGCCCACTACTATTCATGTTGTCCAGGTAATTAAATATCTTTTTAAATTTGTAATGACTGCTTTTATATTGAAAATGTAAAACATTTTAATCAAGACCACATTAACATTTGAAGTTAAGGTAATCACAGCATCATTTCAGAACCCACTTTACTTTCTTTAGGGAAAGTTGTCTAAATTAAACATACATGAAAACTCGTCAATACTCTAAACATTATTCCTGGTAATAGATTAGCAGAATTAAAATTTCATTAAAATAATTTTGTTCTTGTTGTTTCTTGTTTAAAACTACTGTAGAATATATATCAGGGTGTCTACAGAATCTGGAAATCATGGAAAAATCAGGGAAATGTCAGGGAGCTTTGTAAAAATACTCTAAAATCAGGGAAATTTGTGGCAAAGCACCCCAGGTAGCGCTTATATTGAAGGCAATTTACCCATTTAAAATTTTTTTAAATGATATATTAAAGCATAACTTGACCAGGTGGCCAGCTTAATCCAATTAACTATCCCTCAGATCTAGATAAGTCTTAGAATTGAATATTTTTCAGAAAATGAGGAAATTTTCAGGTGTCCATATATCCACTGGATTCATGTGCGTGAAGCTGTTGGACTAAATTTTGAGTTCAGATTTATAAAACTGTCAACCAATACTTAATGAATATTAGGCAATTTTTATATTTTTCTCTTTTTTTTTTTTTTTTTTTTCTCAAATGAGATATTAGCGAGTTGGATAAGTGTGTTATACGAGGAATCGGCATACAGGAAAAAATACCGTATGTGTATTGTTAATAAAGGAAATCAGGGAAATCTGATAAAGATAGTCAGGGAAATCATGGAAAAATCAGGGAACTTTTTTTTAGAATTTCTGTAGACACCATGTATATGTAGTATGCATACCATATATTCTGGCATATATTGTAATAAACACTATTGATACACAGGAAAATTCACAAGTCCATGTTATACTGCTGGTATAAAAATGGTATATTAAAAATTAAGGAAAGATGACTGTAAGAATTCATATTTCTATTTTGAAAACATAGCACAAATTAATTAGAAGAATGTAGATAATTTCAGTAAGATCATCAAAACTAAAATAAAAACAATTTAAATTATTATTATTAATGATTTTGATTTTTAATTATTTATTTAATGGGAAAAATTATTTATTTATTTAAAATATGAATCAAGTTTAAAGGGTTGTTGAAAATGATAATTTGAGATATTTTGAATTAATTAACCCTTTAAGCGTCCTGCAGAATTTTCTATTCATGTTCAATGATTCATAAAATAGCAGCTATGAAAAGTATTGTATGAGAGTTTTTATTTGATAACCTTACATATTTATCTTATTCAGGGTTGGCATTTTTGCCAGGACAGTGGCAAAAACTGGAAAAACCAGGAAAAATGGCTAATTCTTATTTTTCTTTAATGTGTAATAAAATCTATAAGCTAATAAGGATAATAATGGTATAAACAATAAAAATTAATACCATTTAATATCTTTATCATTGTATCATTTAGTATCTTTATTTAATTTGCTAATTAATAAATATAATTAAATATTTTAAATCTTTATAAAATAGGTGGGATTCAGTCTAATACTTAGGAATTTAAGAACCAAATTAAAAATCAGATATCTAATTTTTTTTCAAGTAAAGTATTTTGTCAGCCATTAATATTTTTTTAATTATCAAAAGGCTTTATGTCTTTGGTACTAATTTATAATTATTTGTCTGATGAAACTTTATCTGTTATAGATAAAAAAGTAATTAAATTAAATTGGAAATTATATATTAAAAAACTGTTATGTCTTGTTAGGAAACTAGAATTTTTCCCCCTCCCTCTTACACTCCAAGAAAGTGACAAAAAGTTACGTTCTTTACTTTCAGTAAGTAGCCTGTAGCCATTTTATCTTTTTGCACTATATCTCTCTCCCCCCCCCACCCCCCCACCCCCCTAAAAAATACTCTTTTGAAGTTCTCAAATCCAGCAGTCCATTGTCAAATGATCACAAGACAGATAATAAAATACCAGAGTATTGCACCCTGTTTTGTAGTTCGTCAATGGAAAAGTAAGTGTGCAAGTACACAGGTTTTGTAAAAGTTATTGTACAAAACCAGGCAGGGCCAAACTGATTTCATAGATAATTGATACGATTTTTTTTCTTTATTTCTTAAGAGTTAAAAAAAAAAATTTAGAATATTGATTTTTTAACTAAGTATTAAGTTTCTTTTTTCTTTCATGCAATATTTCTTTCTCTTTTTCTGCGAAAAAAAAATTAAATGGACCTATTTTTGCCAACTCTTTGGCATAAACCTATTCTTGCCAGGACAGTTTCAACCCGTTTTTTTCCGCCTATGGCAAAAACTTACCAACCCTGATCTTATTCACTTCAAAAAATTAGCTTTAATATCGATTTTGTATTAAATCAGTTTTTGATTCCAAAAGTTACGTGACGGAAAAGCACGGTTAAGATGCTTAAAGGGTTAAGGGGATCCTTAAAATTAATTAAAGTAATAATTAAAATTAATTAAGAGGTTTATAAAAAAATTTGGACATGTAAAAAAATAAGAAATGTTAAATTATTTTATAACATGGATAATTTCATTCATGAAGAAAGTTGCAAAGTGACCATCATGGGGATTGTCTTTAAAACTTTTGTGACCTTTACAGAAGAATTTGTGTCACTCTTATATTTGCAGTTTTATTCATGACTTAGTTTCCACAATCAGCATCTGAAAGGTGTTTCGTACCTTTCAGATGCTGATAATCACAATGACTTACTGAGATGTTGCTAATCACAAAAGGTGTTTTCCATAACAAAATGTATTATTCCATCACTTTTCAGTAACCAACACTTCAAGTTTCTTTTTCTTTTGCTGATGAAAAAAAAAAACTTTATAATAAAACCTGTACTCAGGGGCCTCGCTAAGGGGGGGGGGGGGAGCCTCCCCCCCAAACATTTGCGAATGTTATTACACTTGGCAAATTTATAAACTTAGTTGGCAAATTAGCTTAAAACTTTAATCAAAACTATAATATATTTTCTATTTCTGATAGACTAGGCAAAAATTACAAAACTAATTGGGAATATTATTAAACTTTTAACAAATAAGAACTATATTACATTTTCTAACTGTGGTAAGTTGGCAAAATTATAAAACAAGTTGGCAAATACTGAAATTTGACTTGGCATTTTAAGGTTTTCTCCCCCACCAATAAAAAGTGTTTGCGATGGCGCTGCCTATACTGCTCATAGGCAACAGGGGCAAATCAGGCATACTACCACCACTAATTTTAAAATGTTATTTTTGTTTTAATTGCTTACAGTGGTTAAACAAAACAACCAAAACTTTTTTATTTTATTGGTAGAAGTATGAGTGATTGCTTATTTCGCCCCGTGAAGTCTTGCTCCCATGGTGTTCTTAATGCATGGAGACTGAGAAAATCCCACATCCCCTATTCTTCATTGTTATGATTCCAGAAACTTTTTGATTCTAGCAATATTTCAAGATGTGTTTATGTATGAAATAAGAAATTGAACTTGCATTTTTTACCCCAGTACCAGAAAATTCTCAAATTGTCTGCGACAGATACTTCAGGGACAAAAAATTATCTGCAGGTGAAATATTTTTATAATTGAAGCGTTATTAATTAAACAATCACTTACCTGTAGCGTTTTTAGGCATTTTATAAATTTTTATTAATAATGATGTTAACTTTTTGTTTTAAGAGGTAAACATAATATGAAGCAAAATGAAGGTTCTATAAAAAAAAAATCTGCAAAAGAGAAAAGAAAATCTGCGACACCCATCTCCCGTCTCAAACTTTTTGCTACTGGGTTTTTTGCTTTTATCTTTGAACTGATTTTCAAAAATTTAATCATTTTGAAATTTCTAACTACCTTTACCGAATAGCGGACAAATTACGTGCTCCCAAGGTGTCCGTTAGTCAGAGGTTTTATTGTATTTTTCTTCCTATCATGCTTGCTTTATTTGAAAATGAGAAAGATGTTAAAAAAATCTGATAAATATTTCTTGATTATCTTTAGATTTTCTGATAAATATATTTTTAGGATACAATTCAATAGACATAATGATTCAAAATTTTCATTTATGTACATTATATATTAAATTTTATTTATATTTTCTTTCTTTACGAGAGTCATATTTTATTGGGTAGATTTCTTAAAAAATTTTAATTAGTTACCCAGCTAGGATTTTACTATAGCTCTGTTTAATTTAAGAACATACATTTATATGTATGGCAGATGAATTTTTACAATATCAATGTCTACCCATAAGCCTGTACTTGGATGCTTCCTCCTACCATGCGACTGTGAAAAATTTCTGAGAAAAACATAGTTTTAGTAAATGTAAATTAAAAACTTTATTGTAATTTAAAAAAAGACCTCTGCACACATACCTACAAGATTTGGCAAGAAGGTATATCTGACGTTATGCTCTTTGAAACCAGATTTTGGATTTTTTGTTATAATTAGCCAATATTTTGATTAAAAATTGTAGCAAACATCACAAAATGGTTAGGTTCCATCTTGCTGCTGATTTGTCAGTGTCTGTCTGAGCTTTTCTCGTTTCTTTAAACAGACAAAGGAAAAGGGGATCGGTTTTTCCTGCATTTTAAAATCACAATCATTGGGTCCTTCAAGGAGTTACAAAAAGAAAAGGAAAACATGAAAATTTTCTTTATACCTATCCGGTTCTAATGGTATTTTTTGTTTGAAAAAATATTAATGTGTACTATTTCAAAAATTGATTGGAAATACATAAAAGTGCCCACTTATTTGTTGTACCTTTCCAGTTCTAGTGATATCGTTGGTTTAAATAATAATATTTAGTATTTTGAAAAAAAAAATCTGGAAGTCATTTCTGGAAATTGCTAGATACCTTTTTTTTCTTCAGTATCATTTTGTGGTTTAAGAAAATTGTGCTTTTGGGGCTGGTTGTCAATATTGGAAGATATCATTTTGCGTTTTAAAAGAGAGGGCTGGAGTCTTTTTTTTTTTTCTTCATAATTAGGTTTTCTCAGGAACTTTTGGTCAGAATTAAAAGTTTAATATATCTAAATGTCAGAAATTAAATTGACAGTCACTGTAATGGGGGTCACTTATTTCGTGTAGAAAAATTTTCATTTATTAAATATAAAATCATACAAGCTCATATCGCAATTTACTGTGAACAGATTTGAAAAAATTTCCAGCTTTTGAAATCCTTTCTGCCTGTGAATGAATCCTTAGTTACCTTCAACCCTCATATTAAGCTCATGCCATAAATCACTTTGAACAGATTTGAAAGTTGTGTTAGATTTTTGTGATAGTGTATGTAACAATCCCACTTCTCATAATGCTATTATTAATAACTTAAAAAATCCTTAATATCTGTAGCCAATCATACCTCAATGTGAACTTATCACCCCAGGTAGTTTCAGGAGTGTGTTGCACCCCACCAGTCTTTTGGTTTACAAAATAGCACCTCTCTTCCCCCTCATCTAAAAAATTTGCACCCTTCTTGCTTCTCAGTAAAAAAAAAGTGCCCTTTCTCCTTTTTGCATTAAAAAATTTGCTTGCATAGCAAAAACTGACTCAATGTTGTTTTGAAATCAAAAGAATGGGTTTAAAAAAAAAAAAAAAAAGCTTTTAAGAATCTGAAAAGTGCCCTAAAGAATCCTAAAATTTCCCTTAATAATCCAAAACCATGCCATTTAGAATTAAAAAAGTTCCCTTTCTCACCAGCAGCACCCTGCCTTTTTTTAAACCTAGGTGAAACTCTATTATCATTTGATAATTGTGCAACTCCATACCATTCATTAATCCAGACTTTTTCATCTGCTCTCGAAGCTGGTAGACGGGAGGTGCTGGGTTCGATCCCAATCGCGCCCGTCGGCCTAATCGTTCGGAGTTTTCGTGGTTTTCTTCGAGCCATGGATCTTCCATGTGTTAATACGGATTAGGTTCCCTTAGAAAGACCCCCACGGAGGGCACTCCCCCCAGGCCTATATCCCTCGTGTAGATAATTGGCCATCAAAAATCAACCCAACCCAACCCAGACTTTTTCAATTTTAATAATCCAGCCAAGTATTGTTCATAGACTGCATTACATTAATCATTGAATTGCTTATTTATACCACCAAACCTGACTAATGCATTCTTGCAGAACGAGATAAAAATAGCCATATGATTTATCTTGTAATAAGTTGGATCCAACATTTATAGATAATTAGATGGTAAATTATGAAATGATTTCATAATTTACCATCTAATCATTTCATAATCATCATTAGTTCATTAAATGATTCTAATTATTGGATATTTCATTTTCATGCACACTACACTTCATCCATGGCGTCTATGAGTGAATCAATTTATTTACTTATTTTTTCTTCTTTTGCTGTAATGATTAATAAGATAATCTCAATTTTTAAATAATATAATTTCGACATTAAGATATCTCACATTTTTTAAATGTTATTGGGATAATTGTTAATAAAATTAGTATTTTTTTTAGTATCCGTAATTCAGAAATTTACTTATTTTCTGGAGTAACAATTTGATGTTGAACATTTACTTAAATGATAGTTATCTGCAATTTAGATGATTTCCTACTTAAATTTTACTTTGAAACTCTTGTTTAAATATTCATAATTTAAATTTAAAATTTAACACAAATGTTTGCAATAATTTTGCAATCACTATGTGATTCTTTTACCGATCAGTGGTGGTAGTATTAAATGTCTCTTTATAGTTACCAGTAGGGAAGACAAGACTATGCTCAGTTTTTATAGCTTTGTATTCAACTCGATATAACAATAAATTTTTGCTATATTATTGCTATAAAGAATTTTATTTTATTATAACTTTATTATTTACAGAAACTCAATATTAATACTATGTACATATTTCTAAATTTTATCGTAATCAATCTATACATCAAAGGATAAAGATTAAACCTTTTTTAAAACTTACACAAACCTTTTTTAAATTTAAAGTTTAAAAGTAAAAGTTAAAAATTTAAAACTCCCAAATTTTATCTAACTTTTGAAATGCCGTATTCTAAATCTGATTTTATCTTATGATTATATCTTATCAATCTTACTTTCATGCTTCAAAATGGATCCATCTTTAAGAATAAAAACGCTGAGGTAAACACAATTCTCATTTCTTGTGGTTGGAGCTAAAGCCCAGATTTGCTAAACCCATAAAACGTCATAATGCCAGGATATTTTCTAGCCTATTATATGATATCACCTCCTATTTCTTTAGTGTCACACTCTAGTGGAAATATTCCATATTTAAGACGGGACACCAAAAAAACCGTGGCTTTTTACGTCAATGAAGTGTTAAAGTAACTGCTGCCCCTCGGCAGCACATTTGGGCCGCGACAGCTCTCAAGTCATCTGGACCAGGGTTTTGCCAAAGGATCACATGTAACTGGAAGGCCCAATAAAACCAGGTCCAAACGAACTCTATCTCTTTTTATTGGACTCATATAAAACCACACATGCTACGATTACCTGAAATGCAATGATGTTTGACGAACCAGCCATGGTTCACAAGCGACCCTGCACAGTTTCGGGGATCCGGAGCGGGCTGCTATGCTCAACAGTCCCCGAGTCAGAGCACCCCATTGTCTGGCCCGCATATATTATGTACATATTCAATCATAATTGCGCGATTCACTGTCCAACTTCACAGACTTTAGGTTTCGACTTACGAACCTCATCATATAGGTGTGGAATTAATTGCAAGAAAGTTCTTTGAACACTGATTGGTTGAAATCTGTTTCGAGAACATTGCATGTACTCTGATTGGTTGAATCATGTATCTCAGCTCTTATTGGTGATTTCTAGAAAATTCCTTCAGATTCTGAAAGCCAATTTTTTTTTTACGAAATGTCGCCACAGTCGGCGACATTTTTCCATTTGGTTCCAAGTATGTGTTTTGACATTGATATTCTTGAAAGTATTTTCCCGCACAAATTTCGTCAATGTTGCCAAATATTACCAAATTTGCCGAAATGTTGTCAACTTTGGGACTTCGTTTACTGTCAACTGTTCAACAACTTAATAACTGTTTCAACCTTCATTCCCATTGAAATGCATTGACCTGTAGTAACCCCAAAATGACCCACTAATCAAATTTTCTCAAACATGTGATCTAGCCCAATGGTCTTCTCGTACCACAAAGTAGTAGGATACAAAATTTAGTCAAAATTGTTAGAGCTATTTTTTAGATAAAATGTACATACACGTATACAAGATTTGCTCGTATTAAAATATAGGATTTCAATTCTATTTTGACGCAAATTGATAAATATTTATCTTAATTAGTTTATATATATATATTTTCCAAATTCGTTTTAATACCCCATTCTCACACAGCGCCATGTAAAACATTTAAACAATCTTCAAACAAGAATCAATCAGACAGGAGGTCACTACAAGTTCTAAATCATATTAAAACATATTAGAAGAAGGAAAAATTCTCTTTTATCCTATCAGCGAGGAGAATCAGCACTTTTCTGCCCATCTCCTTTACTTTTAGTTAAGAAATAAACTGTAGTCACTTCTTATTTATTTATTTATTTATTTTTATGGATATAGGTCAATTTAATGCTGATAATATGCTCTTTAATGTAATTAAAATTTATGAAATTTCATCAATTTACTATATAAAATTAAATTTATATGTATGTAGGATTTGAATTTAGATAGCATCATTTATTTCATTTATGATGTACCTGATCAAATCAATGAACTCTCTAATATTGATTGTTGTCTATGATTTGAACGCATGAGATATCAAAGTGAAATTCACGAGTCACGAGAACAAGCACGTTAGACTTTTATTTTCTCATCTTTCATGAAGCGTTGGTATGGAAGTTGTCTATAAAGCAATGGGCTCTAGTAGGCCTAATTAGAATGTTCTAGAGATATTGTATAAACTAATGTTTTAAGTGTTAATCCTACTATGTTTGAAGAAGCTATTTATAACGCATTGTAAATTTAAATATCTTCAAGGAATTAAATTTATGTTAGTATGATTTCAGCATTGTCTTATTATTTGAATACTTCAATAAATAAATGTTTTGCACATCACCTTCTTACGCATATTTTTTTCAGTTAAATATTTTTACTTTATTAATTTGCCTACATATATTGCACCATTTGCCTAGAAAATGTTAAATTATGTTCTGAAATTTGCTAATAATAAATTTTTACTCATATTTCCTAGGGTCTAGAACAAATGAATCCCAAGAAGAAGGCTGAATACCGAAAAAATATTTTGAAGAATATGGAAACAAGGTGATTTTTTCTAAAACATATTTAAAATGCTTCTTCCTTAAAATTTCTGTTTCTGAATTAAATAAGCAAAATTCTATAGCTTTGATTATAATTTGTAGGTTTCCTGACGAAAAACTACATGCTGCTGATACTAGAACAGATCTGCAACTCATACTTCGTCAAATAGGATGCCAGAAACGAAAACCTGTAGGCTTTAGAGATTCAAGATTTTACTTACTGGCAGAAGATATTGAATATGTGAAATCAGAAACAGTTTGTATTCTTTTATTTATTGTTTTCTAATTTATTTTTTTAAATATCAGAAAGTGGAGCACTTTTAGGTAGTTTCCATTACAAAAAGTAAGAAGCTATCTATTGCAGCTGTCTGGCAGGATGCAATTCTTGAAAATAACAGCGCATTTTATCGATCAAGACCAAAATCATCCTCCAACCAAATGTTGATTTATATATAAATATGATTTTTGTCACTCATATTTAGAAACTGATTTGGATGTGACTAAGCCATAGATACCAAAATCTCTGGAATTTCTCTGGGAAATGTAGGGTGAAGTACAGTAGTATGATAATAAAATAGAAAATATGGAAATCTGCAACTTGGAAGAGAAAAAATTAATCTGATTCAGGTGCATATGAAAAATCTGTTTAACATCTTAAATGCATACAGACATTTAACATGGTTCATACGGTGCTTAGAAGTGCTTCAATTTTTAAGAAAGGAAAAAGGTCCTTAAAAGGGCTTGAATTTATTTAAATTTTAGTGAAGGTAGGTAATTTTTCATTTTCAAATGTTAAAATAGAGATGCTAGATGGGGAGAGAAAACATTGTTATCGACATAAATATCTGTTTTCATGATATCATTTCTGCTTTGGGAGGTCAGAATACTGTGCATTTGTACTTTACTTTGTTCACTTTAACCTAGGATTAAGAGGCTACTTCACTTTCAAGAGAACAATCGCTCGCTAACGTTAATCCTATGGGACAGATTTTTTTAAATATCTTGTTTGCATTATAATATTTTTGACTGATTTTTTTGGTTTTGAAAATAAAAATATCCTCATAAAAAGACTTGCAAACAAAATAGAAAAAAGTAAAAAACAGCCTTTGTAGAGATCGACCTGATCTATACAATGCAAAATTTGTCCCATAGGATTAACTTTAGCAAGCAGGTGTTTTCGCATGAATGATTGAAGTAGACTCTTAAGCAGGGATGTAGTGGGGGGTATACGCCGTATACCCTCTGGATTTTTTTAAGGAACACCGTATACCCTCTGTTTCTCAAGAAAGCCCCAGTAGCAGAAACAGTGCAGCATGGAAGCGGGCGCTGCAGATTATTTTAAACCTTGCAGATTAACCCACCAACTTAAAAATAAATGCTGGGCTTAAATAATAGCTGAAATTTGCTTTAAGTCTCTAGATTTATGGTATTTGCTGTATCCTTATATTATATATATTCTTTACAAATGGAAATTTTGCATACTTTAAGTGTTTCTGTTATTTCTTATGATAGTAGGCTTATTGGGTCGCAGATAAATTTTTGTTTTCTGCAGACTGACACAGAAAATTCTGCTTCTGGGAAGAAAGCTACATGTATATATATACACTAGGGTATACCCTCTGCCTTGAGCGTATACCCTCTGCTTAGAATGCAGACCCTCTGTTTATTTTACGACTACACCACTGCTCTTAAGTTAACTCTTGTTGGTTGCAAGACTAAAAAATTCCTCCAAATGCCAGTGAAGAAAAACCACAATATGGACAAAAGTTTTCTATATTTTTCAGACTTTTTTCATACCATTTCACATTCAAGACTTTTCTACTGAATGGCATTCACTTGGAGACTGGCAAAGATGAAGTTTTTTTGTGTTTGATAATTTTACATTTTCCAAACAATATGGTATTTTATAGAATTTCATTTTCCAATTTTCTTAAAAGGTGCTTGAATTTTCTCCAGGGAAGAGAGTATGAACCCTGATTTAAGCGTTCCTCCGAAACATGGAAATTCTTCTTTTCTTAAAGCAATTTTGGCTATTCTCTGGATTAATACAAAAATTAAAAGAAAATGCTGGAAGTAAATATGCAGGGAGGAGGGCATGTCAATTAAATCCACAGACTTACTCAAATTTTTAGAGTTTCATTCTGTTCATCACTTTTCATATATTGCAAAACTGTCAGATCAAAGTTTAGCTTATGAGCATCAGAAAATCATGTGATGATGATGTAGAAATAAAGAATTTAAAAGGAAAATGAATATGCATAAAGGCCTTTTTGGGATAGAATACCTTGGTCTATCTATACAGAAACATTTTTAGACAGTTTCAGTGCAATGAAAATGGACAAAGATGTCAATAATATGGACATATTTAATAAGAAAGGAGGTGGGGATAAGTAGTCTCAAAGTGAGGTAAAAGTTATGACAATTATTAGCCAATTAGTGAGTAGGACATTTTTTCTGTTGTGTAAATATATATTAAAATATGATTAAAATACAAGAATTTATCATTGCATAGCTTCAAAAATTCTTTAAACCACTTTCATGCCTGTACATAAAATGATATAATTTAATGTGTTGATTAATATCTTACTATTTTTTGTCAAATCTTCCGGATTTTGAATAATAATCTTGTTACTTTTGTCTACGACAGATTAGTAGATATGTGTTTCAAGGTGAAAATCCATGAGAAACTTCCTGAATTCACTTTTGATTATTTTATTATCATTCTTTCAAACATGCATGCAAACTTTCCATAATATCAACAGTTAATGCTATACTATTTCTGCTCCATGAATAAGGTGGAACGTTTGTCGCAGAAAAACTGGCTAAAATTTGCACTTAACTAACAATTTTGAGAAATTTCCTCATGAAAGAAAAAAAAAACTAAAAGCTTTAATTTTGCTTATTGTAAGCTTCTAAATAATAAAAATATTAGTCATATAAATAAATATGCAATATCCCTAATACACAATTATTGCACTTTTTGCATTTTTTAAAAAAGCGAATAGAATGTAAAATTGTTATAAAATATTATGTTAGGTTCCTTATTTGAGTTAATTTTTTCATTCAATAAGATATTTTTATTATTTGAAAATCAGCTTTCAATGACCACACTATTTGTTAGAACTAACAAACATAAGATTGCTGTTTTGGACAGTTCTGGATAGCTTTCCATGATCAGTAATACATCTATTGTTGTGTAAGACCTTTATTTTGTTTTACTTATTTCTTCATCCTGAAACATTGAAATGCAATAAAAAACTACAGAGTTTTGTAGTGATAACTTAATTATATAGGACTAGGGTTTAAATGATTTTCTACACAAAAATAATGTCAAATTCATATTATTTTTTTTAAGGAAGTTTCAAAATAAACAAAATGTGTTAAACAATAAACGATTATCTCTTCCAACCAAACTCATCTCTTAAATCACATTAAACCAATATAAATTGGGAAATGCCCCATCTGTTTATTTATAACTAGATTTTTTTTCTTTGAAAGGAAAAGCCCTTTTCACTGTATGTGGATACAAGGGCTAATTTCAGCAGTAAATTTGCTGTTTTAAGAGCAAGCCATATGGAAAATGCAACTGGTACTGTTATCTGGACCCAGGATCTAGTTTATGACAGGACATTTGGGGCATGGGCCTTAAATCCTTGTTGTATTTCAAATCTGATTCCGAAAACTGCTAATTTTTATTTGGTTAATTTTAGTTGGCAAAAAATATCAATAACACCTTTTATACACACAAAATTGGAAAGTATCAAACAATTTTCTTATATTTTTAAGAGACCATTTTCCAATAATTGAGAAAGTGGAGAAAAAAAATTGAAAAATTCACACCATGACAAATGTTCCACCCTTCTTATGGTTTTTTTTTTAATGCATTTTTAGGCTGAGGGCAGTGGAACTTTAAAAGTTTCTGGATTTGTTCGTGGCAAGCCTATTAATGTTAATGGTTTAGTACACATACCTGGATGGGGTAACTTTCAACTAAGTCAGATTGATTATCCTGCAGATCCTTTCCCTGGGCCTAATCGACGCTCTGCTGGTGAAAATGTAAGTATCAGTAATTTTTCACCCAACTTTAAAATTTTTAAGAATAACGTTCTGGGTTTATTTTGTTTAATTTATTCAAATTTTAGTGATTTTCATTATGAGGTACAGTCATCAAAAAGTGAACATACAACTCATACTTTTTAATCACCAAATTGTCACAGGCAGATGCAAAATGAGTTTTATAATCATTTATAAATAAAATAATCTTAGAGCACCATTTTCATATTCAAGGCTTGACCAGCATTGAAGGAAGACATTTTTTTCTAGGATTTCTGCAGCTGTAAGAAGGAGGGGTGGGGGACATTGCACTTCTAGACCAGTAATAAGCATAAAATCCCAAATATTATGGAAGGGAAATTTAATGCTCTTATGAGTAGAAGGGGCATGCCCTCTCCCATCTCCCCCCCAGAGCCTCAACCCTGAATTTAACATGGAGCTTAATGTTGGGTGATTCCAAAATTTTTCAATCTATTGTGTCAATTGTTTGAATATCGATAGTTTTTGATTGTTGAATCGATTTTTAATTGTTGACTCAATACTTCTTTCCAAGTGAGAGGCCAAGTCCATGAGTTGCTATTAATATCGAAGATTGTCCATAAAGAGAGGGGATAGAGAATCCCACCCCTCATATGTTCTATAGTCAACTTTTTATCAATTTAAACACTTAACCTGAAACCTTTAAAATGAAACCTATTTTAAAGTTTTTTTTTAAGGTAATAAGATATAAATGATTGACTGACTGTAACTATCAAATTGATTTATTTATGAATTGATTTGCTTGAATCTGCTATGTATTTACTTTAACGAATATGACAATGAATTTGAAGAGATAATTTCAGCACATCTTATTATTTTTGTAACTGTCATAGAAGCTCTTGGTTGCCTTTCAATTAATGAAGAGGCAAACTAAGAAATGCACTCATTCATAGGGTTTTTCAATCAGCTGAAACATCATCTATAGTTTCAAAATCATATCTAGATCTAGATATCTAGACACACGGCAGTGTGTCAGCCAAGTTCGCCTGACATAGCCGTGTGTTATTTACACGAACCATTTCGAGCTGTTTTCATCAAATTTCAATGCTCTACAACTGAAAATCTATGAGACCTACGTACTTGTTATACGAAATGTGTAGTAAGACCACCCTAATTACCTAAAATCCAAAATTTTATAAATAACGCATAATTAGTTTCCGAGATAATGACATTTGAAAATGTCTGATAATCGATAATTTTACCACTGACTGACTGACTGACTGACTCACTCATCAAAAAGATCTCGTATATCTACTGCAGCTACAGACTTCAAATTTGGTGCGAAGTTAGTTTACACTATAAAACTAAGGAAAAAAATAAAAAAATTGTGAAAATCGATGAATTACCCACCTGGGGGTGCCCATTTTTACTTTACCATTGCGCCTATTAGGCGAAATTTTAATTTGCCGTAGGAGGTGACGCTGTTTTGTCGCCAAGTACCGCCAAGTTTCTCGCCAACATGGCGATATATCGCCAAATTTGGCGACTAAAATTAGTCGCCAAAAGTGACGCCACCTTGTCGATATCTCTAATATTTCGTCAAATTCCCATAGACTTCCATTGTAAACTTATCTACTTACTGGGGGGTTTACTTGCTTACAGAAAATCAACAAATTGAGATATTCTGTCCATCACAGAGCCCGTTCTCAGAAACTATGCATGTTGGAGGCGTGAAATTTTGCATATTTACAGCTGAACACCTCACATCAAATGACAAATCATAAAATTTTGAAAAAGTTGTAAATTTAACCCTTTGAGTTTGATGTCTCACATGTGTATTCTCACAATCCTTTCTAAGTGAGCCCCTAATTAGGTTGGAGGCGTGAAATTTTACATACTTATAGCTGAACACCTCACATCAAACGAAAAACTATAAAATTTTGAAAAAGTCGTACATTTAACCCTTTGGGCTTCCACATTCGTATTTTAAGCAATTTTTTCTAACTGAGCCCCTTATTAAATTGCAGATTTGAAATTTTGCATACTTATAGCAGAACACCTGAGGCCAGGCGACAAATCATAAAATCTTGAAAAAGTCTTACGCTTAACCCTTTGAGCTACCACATATGTATTTTAAGCAATTCTTTCTAAGGGAGTCCCTAATTAAGTTGGAGACATGACTTTTTGCATACGTATAGCTTAATACCTCAGACCACACGACAAATCATAAAAATTTCAAAAAGTCTTATATTATTTACTCCTCCGTGCTCTAACTTGTATATTTTAAGCAATTTTTCTAACCTCCACCCTTTTCACCTGGGGAGCACTTTTCCAACTTTTGCCGACACCCCTTGGACCATTCTTTCATATTATGCACCATAGCCTTACATATTTTAGTTCCACTTTTTACCGCCAGGGGCGCCTACTTATCTCGGGTGCTATGGGCCTAATCCCCTCGACTAATATATCTACGGATAGTATGTAAAACGGAGTTTCGTTCGGATAGAGGTTTGTTTAGAATAGAGTGCGCCCCTGGTTGCGAAATGTGGAACTAACAGATTTTTCAAAAGGATAAAGTGTTTTGAAAGGAATATTAAACGAAACCCTCTGTGCGATCTGTGATCACACTTACCCACTTGTTATTTTCAAAATCATCAGAGAAAAGTTTATTTAGTTAATTAAATTTGAAAATACATGGAGGGGCAATGTATGTCCTCTGCACTGCCTCTTTGCCCGCACCCATGGATGAATGATACATAGTGTGGCATAAGCACATAACTTTATTTTTCACTTTCAGTACAAAAAAGCAGGCCCAGCTATAGGATATTTAATTGAAAAATTTAATAGGGAAATTTAATATAGGAATTTAATATAAATTGTTGTTTCAGAAACAATAAAAATTTCGAATCAATACATTTTGTTTCAAAACATGCATTCAGTGTAGCAGTATTAAAATATAGATTTCTGCCGCAAATTGACAGCCAAATAGTTTGTTGTAGGAAATTTAAATTAAAATTGAATGTTGCTTGGTGAATAAAATAGTCTCAAACACATTAAAAAGCATTAAGTAAAGTGTCTAAATATATTGTAACTTTACAAAAAGTAATGATATCTAACAAAAACATAGCTGTGAAAAAAGGGAGCCAAGTTCTGTAAAGACAATGGCAAGAAAAGAAGTGAGATCTAAGTGGGTGCCAAGTTCAAATAAAATTTACTCAAACTTACCTACTGAAGTATTATAGCATTTTAAAAATTGTTTAGAAATAAAAATTATTGATAGCATATTAATAATAAATCTAGAACTTGGCAAGTTTTTGATAACTGTTATGCCTATCAATTTCATGTCTTAATAAAATGATGATGTTAATATTAACAACAATGTCATTATAAAAAAATTAATATAGTTATTATTATAAACAAATGACTCATGTTAAAGTTTTGATAAACCAATAAATACACAAATACAATTCCGCTCGTCTTTGGTTATCTCTCTAGCACCCACTCTTCGGAAACCTCAATGCAAAAAGACTAAAAGGCCTGAGAAAGAGACAGATACCTTTACGCTTGTTCTTGGTCATCCCTCTAGAGATTGCACCCCTTTAACCCTTCAGGGGCAAAGAGCTTTTATTCGTAACATGCTGAAATGATTGAATCACATCAGAATTTAAAAACAAATTTATTTCAAAATGGGTAAAAGCTTCTTTTCACGTATTTAATAAAATTAAACTTTTTAGTCCTGGATTCTAGTGTCAATGTGGCATTTTGCAGTTAAAATTAGGTGGGATATATTTTATCCCACCATCCTTCAAGGGGAAGGAGCTCACACAAATGAAGGCTTCCAAACATGAAATAACAAGTTTAGATACAATAATGTCATTAATAAAAATAAATGACTTGTAGGTAAAAACTTGCCAAGTTCTAGATTTATTATTAATATGCTATCAATAATTTTTATTTCTACACAATTTAAAATATGCTATAATACTTCAGTAGGTAAGTTTGAGTAAATTTTATTTGAACTTGGCACCCACTTAGATCTCACTTCTTTTCTTGCCATTGTCTTTACAGAACTTGGCTCCCTTTTTTCACAGCTATGTTTTTGTTAGATTCTACTAATCTAGAGTCAGTTGTAAACAAATTAGTCTTCCCTGCAAACATGAGCATTATTTCAGAACTTTCTTATTAAAGAGGGGGGGGGGGGGGGGGGATATTATTTTAAAAAAAATTGCACATCTGAAAAGGGATTGATAGTTTTATTCTCACATAATATTTTTAAAATTAGCCAAAGTACTCATTTATGATAAATGTGTCCCACTTTAGGAATGTTGTAATACATGTAATTACTAACTTCTGTGCTTTAATGATAGCGTTCCTATTTTAGTCAACTATGGCAAGTTATTTTAGCTAGAAACTGTCATACTTTCAATGGTTACGATGGTTCCTTTAATTAATGTTAACTAATATAATTTAAAATATAAATAAGGAAATCTAATTAAATTTTTAAAAATCATTATGGAAATTAAATAGTTGTTTTTGGTATTATATATTATTATAAATTTGTTATGTATAATTAGCACTTCAAGATGTGTTAATAGAGATGTTAATTTTTTTCATAAAGTTATTAATGTGGTTAGGAAACTGATTATAATGAAACCTATGTATAACAATTAATTTTCACACTGTGTGTTTTATCACTTGTGTTTTTGTTCTAATCCTGATCTTATACTTGATTAAAGAGAGAAGAAATGGCACTGGATAATACTATTCTCTGTGACAAAGCAAATCCTGCTGAGCAGGAATCTTTACAGTCTGAGGTTGTTCCTGATCCCATGGAAGGAGAGCAGACTTGGCCCACTGAAGAAGAATTAAAAGCAGGTACTTTGAAAAATTTCTTATGTCTGATTTTAAAATGTTTTACGATTATTTTATGCAATTGATGCATCAGTATTTTAAGCAGTTTTTTTCAGCATCAACATTCTTGCTTTTATCTGCAACTGGTTAGCAGCTATGCTTATCATATATTTATGTTTTTCTGTAATTTTTTGGGCACCTTTTAATAGTTTTATCTGGAATTTGCAAACAAACAAAATCAGACAATGCATCATCATAAATTACAGCGTCATATAAAACTTTACTTAATGATCCTAACTTCCACCCACCGCCTCGTTCAAAAATATGAATAATTTGTACAATATTTTACATTAGCATTTACAATTCATGTCTTGCTTTTTTCTCCCATTTTATTTTAGCGGAGTTAATGAAACCCAAGAAGACAGTAAAAAAAGTAGCAGAGGGTACAAGTGAATATCAAGCTGCATGGATTTTAGACAGTGATGGCAGTGAAATTAGTGGTAATGAAACTGATGACGAAGATGAAGAGGATGGAGATATTGAACCAGCTTCAGCATCTGATGAAGAGTCAAACATGGATGAAGATATGGAAGATGTGGTATGTGATAACCTTGGAAGTAGTCCAATTCCTTGATATATTCTATTTCGATGTACAATCAATTCACACTGCTAATTGCCATTGCACTAAAAGATGACATTGTTTCATTTATAGGGTGTAAAAAAAAATAAAAAAAATCAGATTTTTTAAAATTTAAATCAGATTTTTTTGATTTAAATCAGATTTTTATGATTTTTTCCCCAGCGTTCAAATATGGAATAGCTACCAAGAGTTTTAGGTTTCCAAAACAATTAAACCACTAATTCCTAGCATAATCTATTGTTTTACACTTTAATTAATAAAATTATAATTATTAGTTAGTAATTACAGAAATTATAAAAACTGCAAATTAGTAGTTTCATTAGGTAGTATCATACAATAATGTTATATACATTAATATTGTAATAATTATGTAAAACTTTATAAATAATAATGATATTTAACATTTATTAAAATTATTAACTGCATTTTATATTAAATAGTTAACACTATTTCAAATTAATAATTATTAAACAATTAACTCTCTAATTAGGAACATATGATACATTTTTAAGACTTAATTATTAAAATGATAATAATGTAGTATTCATTTTAGAAAGGAAAAGGGACAGGATGCTAGTTCCAATAAAGGGTACTATTTCATGAGGAAATATATTAGTAATGTGTTTAGTAATGATATAAGAAAAAAAAAAGAATAATTTTTAGTATGATAAATAAAATGTCCTTAATTTTTAATAATTTTATGAATAACAAATTGAAAAATACAATTAAATAACATTTTAATAATATCCTGTATTTTCTAAAGAAATAAAGTTCTATGTTTTTGCAAGATCTTGCCCACATGAATTTAGAAATACTGTTGAATAGGGAAGTTTTTTACAAGAAATCTCTGGCTACAACTACAGGTGAATTTCAACTATTTTTTTTAAGGCACTGTGCATTTTGCCAATTTCAAAAGGGGCATGGTGCGGCACCATTTTAAAAAGTCCTAGAAGAAATAATATAAGTAATTACAGGATTAATAAAAACTGCAAATAAGTAATTCATTAGTTAGTAACACAAATAAAAAAACTAACAAATATTGTTTGCAGCTCGTTTTGCATTTGTATTTTGGAAAATTACTGTAAACCACCAAAATCTAAACTTACACACATGTATGTGTATGATAACCAAAAGAATTATGAAAATGAGTTAAATCCATTCATATAGGATAAATCTAAGTTAGCCACTTATATCTGAAATCCTCAAAATATTTAAGTAACAGCATTATTACCTCTCAGTGTGGATTATTAGCTATCAATGGTTCAATTTTTTTTTCTTTTTAAGAAAAATTTTGCTGCCTTTTCAATCCCTAATCATTATTTTTTATTTAGTATTATGTGAGTTACAAAGTTAAAAACATTTATTCAACCTATACCGAAGAACTTCTTGCTGAGCTTAGCATTTTTATACCAATTATTTATTTTTCTCTTATGCATTCATTTACAATTTAGCTTTGAAAATATGTCATTCTTTCATTGTTCTTTAACTTGAGATTGCTATTAATTACTATTTATTCTTTTACTTGTAGAAATGCATTACACTTGCTATGTGTAATTTTATGTAAAATAATGCATAAATTGATTACCTAAAGGAATTTGTGACATTGCAAATTATATTAGATTTAAATATCATTTTTAAATTAAACTGTTTTAATTTGGATAAAAACTTAAAAACAATGCTTTTTATAAACTCAACTGTTTTTAATTTTTTGCAATACTCATGAATTAAGCTTAGAAACAATTATTTAAAGCTCTTTTTTTGTTTATTCATAAGTCAAAATACCTGTAGAAACTTTCAAATTATGTTTATGTTAGATTTTAATATATATTTTGACATTTTAAACATTTAGAAAATTTTTGATTTAAATCAATGATTAAAACAAAAAATCGGTTGATTAAAATCATGATTTTAATCACCGATTTAAATCAACTGATTAAAATCATTGACACCCTATTCATTTACCAAAAATGTAAATGATTAGAATGGCCAAATTGTGGGAATTAAAAATACAGTTTTTTTTCTTCTGGCTACTCTCTCAATCATGTTCTTAAAGCGTAGAAGATTTATTATTGTTTTTTTTTTATGTAACATATTATTTGTATTTTGTTTTTATTCCCCTGTAACTTGTTAATATTTTTTTCTTATGTATTTCAGTAACATACTATCTGCAATCCTGAGTTAACTCAGGTTTTGTTTCATAGCACTATGTAGTAGAGATGGGCATTATCACATTATAATAATAATTTAAAAAAATTTCAGAAACTTGTTTTCTATATTAATATAAAAAAAAGTTTAAGAAATGTACTTTCAAATTTAAAAAAAGTCATATTTTAAATGCTTATGAACTCTTGTTATGACGTGCCAAACTGTGGAGAAACAAAGTCTACCAAAGTCAGTCAAAAATCTTCCTTTCATGTTTTTGCAAGACTTCAGTGACTAGCAAGTATTATCGGCTGCAGACCAAATCAAAGCAACCAATCACAGTCCAATTTGCTAGAAAACATCTGGCCATTCATTAGAAAGAATGCTGTTTTTCTCTACAAATGTTAAATAGTTCCGATGAACTGCATACAGCTTGACAGTTATTTTATTGCAAAATAACAATTAATTTTGATTCTAATATTGCAACTGCTTTCATTCAGTATGAATAAAAAAAAAAAGTTTAACATTTCACAGTGATTTAATTTAAATTGTTATACAGATTCATAGCATTGCATGCAATTGTTTTAGTTGATGGGAATTAGTTGATGGGAGTTTTTCAAATGAAAAATAAAACATGTTGTTTAATAAAGGGTGTCGGAGGATGGGAATCTGGGAATAATTTAGATTTGCATTACATTTTTAGTAGAGTTAGTGTGGTAGCCATTTTTGACTGGGTGGCAGTTTCTTTAAATTTGAATGTTTAAAAGGAATATTGCACATGGAGTTTTAGTTTTTCTTTTTATTCTGACACTAGATTTTTTTTTTTTTTTTTTTTTTTTTTTTTTTTTTTTTTTGTGCATGCAGGGGCATGTGCTTTTATTTTTATTTGTTTATTTATTTTTAACTTTCTCATTACTGTGTTTTTAGAAAATAAGAACTAGAAAACATTTTTATTTCTGGGATTTTATTTTATTTTAAAATAAAAGAAAGACAATAGCATTGCATTATTTATGCGGCTACTTAATTGTAATACAATTGTAACTAATTTGAAAAATGCAATAAATTTGTTTGGATAAATTGCTTTTAATTGAAAGTGTATAGATAATATTTTCATGTTCTTGTTAAATTCTCAATGGATATGCATTGATAGATATTGTTGCAATGAAGTCGAGTATCAAATTTCTTTTTTTCCTAATCATGTTGTTAAAAGTGTTTATTTTTAGACAGCATGTCTTTTCTTATCATTTACAAAAAGTTAATTTCTAAACTGTTAGTTTTAGTGTATATTTTTTCAACTTCTAATGTTTCAAATTTTGTTATGCATCATTTATTAGTCGATTTATGTTAAAATAGCTGCTTTTTAAATAGCTAAGAAATTAAAAAATTTTTATGATGTCTGGGTCTTATAAGTTTGTCCGTGTTTTAACATGTAAAAAAGTAAAAATTTATTCTTTTATGGCCAAAACTTACTGAGTTATGATACTTGGAATTTAGTGAATTTCACCAAAAATGAAAAATGTGTTTTTAGTATTGCATATATACATTGCAATGATAAATTGCATTTGTTTAAAAGTGTATAAAAAATATTTTCATGTTCTTGTGAGGTTTGCTATAGATATGTGCTGATAGATATGGACTCAATAAAGTTGGGAACCAAATTTCATTTTTTTTTACAAATTATGTTATTAAAACTGTGTTTATTTTTATATAGGGTGCCTCTTTTTATCATTTACCAAAACCTAATTTCTATAAATTTTAAAACATACTTAATTTCTAAACCATTATTTTTAGAGGTATAGTTCCAATTGTAAAAATGTTTATAATTTTGTTATGCATCATTTAAAAATCAATTTACATTAAAATAGCCGCTTTTTAAATAGTTAAGAAATTAAAAAATATATATACAATGTCTGGGTCCTATAAGTTGTATAGAAAATGTTTCTTCATGTTCTAACAAGTAAAACAGTAAAAATTTATTCTTCTATGGCTAAAACTTACTGAGTTATGATACTTAAAAGTTTATGAAACGTTTTAATCATCATAAATGGAAAAACATGGTTTTAGTGTCAGAAAAGCTGAAAATGCATGAAATTCAAACTATCATAATTAGGTATTTTTTGTCTTGAAAAATTAAGTTTTTACTCATAAACATTTTAATGGTGTAGATTCATCTCAACAAACAAACAAACAAAAAACGTATCTGTACTTACATCCCAGAGTTATTTCAAACATTTTGTTTAAAGTCCTTTGAATTAAAGCATCTGTTGACAGCATACACAGCAATTAGTTGTATGTTACAAAAATAACAGGTTGTTTTGGAACCTGTTAAATGTGCAAGTGTGGAACAATGCAACCTGTTAACCAGAAGTAACTATATTTCTCATCCCTGCTATGTAGGAGTAAATTTGGTTAGAATTTATTCTTTGATCTCAGAAAACATTTGGAATTTGTATTTTTTTATAAGGTATTTGAATTTAAATCAGTAACTAATCTAAAAACAATTTAAAAAGTTGAATCACACAGAAAAGAAAAAAAAGTATGTGTGATGTGGGGAAGGATATATATTGTAGTTAAAGACTGATTTTAGAATCAGTATTTTCAACAACTTTATTGCTAACATTATTTTAATTTGGTTTTAATATTTCTTTTTTGATCAGCCAAATATGCTAATGCAGAAGCCTATGGAAACCTTGTTTACAATATTTCTAATGATTTTTTTTAAAAAGAGGGGGTGGGGGAGATGCTTAATTTGTGAGTGGTACATGATCGATATAGTGTTCAAAAGAATGTTAAACAAAGTATGTTTTAGACATTGATTTTGTGTTGAGATGTTCAAATCATGCAGTTACAGCATTTATACTGCAACCATAAAAACAAGCAAGAAAACAATATAGCTTGTGATTCTGTCAGCAAACAGGCATGCCACTTTCCCGTGGAAACGCAGATTTCTGTGTTTTTGCTTATTTTGAAAATCCGCAGATTTCCACTTAAAAAGAAAAAAAAATCCTTTTTTTGACATTTTTAAAGATTTTATTTATGTATTTTTTTAAAACTTTAGTTTTTTTCGGTTAAATCAAAACAGAATCATAAAATCAGACTTCCCTAGTCTCCCGATATTTCTGAAATTTTACTCTTCTCTTACATTTGATAATTATGTCATTTTCATTTCCCGTTAATGCGTAAAACGAAACCAATCAACCAATCCAAAGAACTATCTCTCTCTTCTACTTTTCTTGTCTGTGATTGGTGATTAGGTTTGACATCACATCATAAGTGGGAATTGTCACAATCCATCTGACAAATGAGTGCGAAGTGCTGTGGTTTTAAGTAGATAGATAAGCCACATTTGTTTGTGTACTTGTTAGCGAGCAGAAACTCTCTAAAATGATGGATTAAGTGTTTAAATTCGTTGTTTCCTTATCGATTTGTAATTAATTATTGTTCCGAAAGAAAAAAAATTATGCATCGTCTTTTCACCTATCTTTTTGAGATTTTAAAAATACTATAGTATTGTGGATGAAAGAAATTGGTTTGCATGCTGAATTCACGGCATCTTGTTTTGAATTGACAATTAGCCAGGAGATATAGTAAAGCTCAAAATCTATGGCTATCTATAATACATTAAAAAAAAAATAAATAAATAAATGTTGATGAATTTAATCAAAGAAGAAAATAAGGGAAATATATTTTTTGACTTTTACTGGATCATAGTTGCTATTAAATGTTGCAGACCAGGCAGCAGTCCTATTTAATAAAATGCTCCCATGTAGGCTATATTAAGAAATATGCACAAAGTAAAAAATAACCACGATTCTTGGTAAAATGTCCAATAAATTCTAAATATTTGCACATGGCAGAGTTTTGCATTGAATGTATTCCTAGTGATCATTTACTCTTTTGCATTACCTATTATATTAAAAAATTAATTTTAGCGAATACTTCTGTTGTTAAAGAGCAAAAGTTAAAAAATAAAAAAAAGAAAAATCTTTTTTATAACCTTTTGTTCACAATATATTTGCAATTTCATTAATTTTAAAAGAAATTTTTGAAAGGATTCATGACAAGTTATTTTGAATGCAGATTTTTAAATGTATTTACTTATACAAATTTTAAACAATAGTTTTACATTTCTGAGGAATTTTCATATTAATATTTGTCATTTATAGTAAATTATTGAATAAAATCTTGAATTCCATTCTTATTATATTTACTAATGTTCATATTTCCTTTTAACATATTTTTGTATTCGTATATATGTTTAATTTTGAATTCAAATAATGACACAAATTTTATTTTCACATTTTTGCTTGATTTTTACCTCGAGCATTGTTTAACTTTTTGCTCGATTTTTACTTTACGCGTTATTTAACTTTTTGTTTGATTTTTACCTCACGCGTCATTTCCTCTCCATCATCTGTCTCACCTGTCTCATCCCTGCAACAAAGAATCCAAAACAAGATGTCACTTGTTTAGTCACACAGAGATAATGATATCCACGGGACAAAATCAAAATAAAACTGGTTGCTTGGAAATCAATGATATGATGTTGCGCAAAAGTGTATAAAATCAAAATGTTACATCATGTAAGCAACAGATATCTCCAGAAACATACGTGTTTCCAGATAGATGATAGATATTGATTTTTATTGTGATAAAATTTCATTATTAGAAAACTTGTAATGTGTTTAATTTAAATATTTTATTTTATTTATGCTTTGTTTTTTAGGAGTCAACTGTTGATATGAAAGATGAAAATTATGACAAAAACATGGACTTAGATGATGAAAAAAAAATGTTTGTACTTTTTTTATATATAAATTTCATTTCCAGAATGTTTATTTAATTTAATTCAATTACAAAACTTTGTAAGTACAGTCGGACCTCTATTTAACGAATCTCTATTTTGCGAATTTCTCTACTTTACAAACTTTTCCTTGGGACCAAGAACATTTTGTGAATTTCTTCGTAAAATAACCTCCAAATAGCGAAATCCATTCTCTATTTAACAAACTTTTTCTTGGGATCAAAAATTTTTTCTCCCTATTTGTCAAAATATTATTGGACATTTCAAACTTATTCTTTCTTTTAACACATTTTATGATGATCAATGAACATGAACAGGTCTTACCAGGCACCTAACTCACCGAGACCAGTAAAATCGCTGTGATTCTTTGCTTTCCATCCAAGAAGTGCCTGCTTCGTGGCTCCTTTAAGGCTGTTCTGAAATCGAAAAGGGCAACTTTCTGACATAAGTTTTAATTTATTTTTGTTCGAAAATGCATGAAACTAGCTGGTGTTGTTGTTCAGAAACTATGTAATTGAGCTGTTTTTTCCGTTTTTTTTGCAAACGCAATAGATCTTTCAGAAAATAGAGTCAAAGTGGGCGTTTTGAACCGAATTTGCGCACGAAGGGAGAAAGTTGGTTGTATTTATGTCGGCCAATTATCAACACGAGGGATATAGGCCAACGAAGGGAGAAAGAGAACTCAAGAGCGGGCGAAAAAACGTGTTTGTCACATGATCAAAATGGCTTATAACTCAATAGGTAATTGATTAATCAAAAAATGGAAAAAACAGTTCGATTCCAAATCGCTTCCATGACTAGGCATTCCAATTTTATACCTTTCCGTTAAAAAATGAATTTCTAACTGTGTCAAAATGTTTTGCGCTTGTTGAGCAGAACAGTTAAGAACAGCCTTAACTAGAGTCTGTCGTTTTCTAGATTATTCAGTCGTGCTGGTAATTTCGTTTTTTTAGATCGAAAATGTCAAAGCAGAAGTGCTTGGCATAAAAGAAAAAAATCTTTATGAGGTGGATAAAGGTGTGAAGAAAAATAATATTGCTTTAAAATTTGGTATTCCTCCAAACAACTTATCGACCATAATAAAAAATCATGATTTTAATGTAAAATTTTTTAAAAACTGAAAATACAATGTATTTTCAGACAATGTTTTGTTATATTCTCATTTCCCTTGCAGATTTCTTTTTGATGGGTAAAATATATAACACAAATAGATATAATTTATAAAAAAAAGTGTGATTAATTACTTTTTTTTAATTATATTTAATGTTTATGTGCTTAAAATATGTTTTATGTAGTTTAAAGTATTTTAAAAGGTGACTCTCTATTTAACGAATTTTCCATATAACGAACTTTTTATCCGGGATTTAGCGACTTCGTTAAATAGAGGTCCGACTGTATTTAATTTAATTTATTTATATTTTTTATTAACTTTTGTTAACTATATTTTGTGATTTTGTTTAACTACTCAAGTGTATCAATGAGGTATGCATTTAATCTTGCAATAATAACCAGTGTTACAGTTCAGATTAGATTAATTAAAATTTTGCTATTAAAAATTTTATTTATAACTATCAGATCATCCTAGCATTGTCCAGTATTTCCTTAAATACACCTAAAATTACCTTAAGTCTTATATAATATTGTGTTGAAATATATTTCTTCTACGTACGCCCAGGCATTTTAATTAATCTTCCTTTTATCCATTTCCCATATTTAATATCTGACCTTTTATTTCATTCACCCATTTATCCTAATAGCGTTTATTTCAGTTTTCCTCTATTGGCAGTCTGCCAAAAGTACTAAAGATTTTGAAATTTTGTGGATTATGCAGAATTTTTTTTTAAATAAAATCTTACATAAGCAGATGTATGTAGCTTCTTCTGAAGTGTGCATTATAAATTGTTTCCTCCCATGAGACAGTGTGACTTATTTGTGTGTAAGACTATCTTTTCATTCTATTTCATCTTCACTCATTTAATTATTTTAAATAGGCTAGTAAGGTTCAAAGAAGAACGAATGAATGAAATGTTTCCTGATGAATTGGATACTCCTGTTGACATACCAGCTAGAACAAGATTTCAGAAGTATGTATGAAATGAGATCATTTGCTTTGTTTCTTGAAATTTCTTGACTGCTGTTTCTTGTAGAAAGTCTAATCTTGTTTTGGATCATGATGATAATTTTCTCACTTTTTCCATTTGGCCTGCCTATAAACTATTATTTTTTGTTCATTTAGATACCGAGGTTTGAAAAATTTTGCTAGTTCTCCATGGGATCCTATGGAAAATCTACCTCATGATTATGCTAGAATATATCGTTTTGAAAATTTTAAGCTTACAAAGAAGAAAGCTCTCGCATCAGAAAAAGAAGGTGCTATGGTAACTATTTTAAGTTTTTCTTAACTATGTCAATCCGTGAATCTGAAATTGCTTTTTTTCTCTTAAGTAAATGAAAGAAATACATTTAGAATCAGCTTTCTAACTTTTTTTTTTTTTTTTCTTGGACAGTGTCTGTTAAAGTAAAACTTTAGTAAATTGACTTGGATTTCATTTCTTTTCTTTAAAAAATCTAGTCCCAATTTTTAAACAAAATTACTAAAATTGAATGAAGTAGAAATTCTTTATTTTCATAAACATGCATAAGGGTAAAATATTATATTTATTATTATACTTGAAATTTTTTTATATTTCAATCAAAAATAGGATTTTTAATCCTAAATATGTGTTGTTTTAAGTAATTAGAATTGACTTTGTTTAATACTTTATGCACAGTTTAGGGGTCTGTCTAGAGTATTTTTTCTTATTTTTGTGTATTTTTTCTTTCTTATTATTGTGAATTGCTTTTAAAATCCATTTTACAAACAGTAAGTAAAACTTGGTATTGGTTTCTCTATTTTAATGACATTTTATCAAAAGTTTCTTTTTAGGTAGCTTTCTTTACAAAAAGCTACCTATTGCAGCCGTTCGGAGGAAAGCGATTTCAAAAAATTTTGGTATATTTTCATCGATCATGACCCCCAGACCCCTAAACCACCCTCCGTTCAAAATTGACATATATATATATATATATATATATATATATATATATATCAATATATATATATATATATCTGACCTATGTCACACTGTAACTCTCATATTTATGAACCGATTTGGATGTAATTCGGTGTGTACATAGTACATACCAATGTCTCGACCGAGTTCGTTGGCCAGCTTCATCCGCCATTTTGTTTCAAAATGGCGGCCATTTAAAATTTTTCAAAAAAATTTTAAAATTTGAAATGTGGTACAAAAAATTGAAAATGGAAAAATATTTTTTTCTTATGTATTTGACCTTTATACAAAGACTCCGTAGCAGTTTTTGTTTCGTCTATATCTTAAAAAATGGCTGAGTTATAGCATTTTGAATTTCTAGCGAAGCTGACATTTTGAAACGTCCTGAATTTTGTCACGCGATAAAAGGCGTATTTATGAACCGATTTAGATGTAACTTCGTTTATACATAGCACAGACCAATGTCTCGAACGAGTTCGTTGGCCAGCTTCATCCGCCATCTTGTTTAAAAATGGCGGCCATTTAAAATTTTAAGAAAAATTTAAATTTGAAATGTGGTAGCAAAAAATTGAAAATTGAAAAAATATTTTTTTCTTATGTGTTTGACCTTGATAAAAAGATTCGGGAGCAGTTTTTGTTTCGTCTATATCTTAAAAAATGGCTGAGTTATAGCATTTTGAATTTCTAGCGTGGCTGACATTTTGAAACGTCCTGATTTTTGCCTAAAAAAATGGCTGAGTTATAACATTTTGAATTTCTATTGTGGCTGACATTTTAAAACGACCTGATTTTTGTCACGCGATAACAGGCGTATTTATGAACCGATTCGAATGTAACTTGGTCTGTACATAGTATACCAATGTCTCGACCGAGTTCGTTGGCCAGCTTCATTCGCCATCTTGTTTCAAAAGGGTTGCCATTTAAAAAAAAAATGTAATTTAAAATTTAAAATGGGGTATTAAAAAATTGGAAAATGAAAAAGATTTTTTTTTATGTGTTTGGCCTTGATACAAAGATTCTAGAGCAATTTTTGTTTCTGAAAATTTGTTCTTTTGTTTATATCTTAAAAAGTGGTTGAATTATAGCACTTTGAATTTCTATCATGGCTAACACTTTGAAACGATCTTGTATTTGTCACGCGATACCACACTTATTCGCCTATTTCGATGGAAGAAGGCATGTGGATAGTATACATCAATATCTCGACCAAGTTCGCTGGCCAGCTTCATCAGCCATCTTGTTTCAAAATGGCGGCCATTAAATTAAAAAAAAATTATATTTAAAGTGAGGTGCAAAAAAATTAGAAATTGAAAAAAGTTTCTTTCTTAAGTATTTGACCTTGATATAAGGATTCAGGAGCATTTTTTGTTTGTCTTTATCTTAAAAAATGGCTCAGATATAGCAGTTTCAATTTCTAAAGTGGGTGACATTTTGAAAAATCTGATTTTTTGCCTGCGACAGCACTCGTATATATCAACCGATTCCGATATGAGTGAGCATGTGCACAGCAATTACTAAGATCTCGACCAAGTTCACTGGTTAGCCTCATCTACCATGTTGTCTTAAAATGGCTGGCACTTTAAGAAATCGCCGAATTTGGCAGCCAAATATAAGCGACTTTAAATAAAAGCAGCTTGGATAAAGCTGACTAATTTCGCGAAATTCTCATTCATAATGATTTAGTATTGATAAAGTTAGTATTGAATCTCCTACATTCGGTTTCCACTTAATTGAGCTTCGTGTGTTCAAATAATATAAGTTGGCTTTTTAAAAATCAGGAATATGAAAGCTACCTCTTCCTCCCGGCACTGGCCGGAAGGACTTTTTTAAATTATAACTATGTGGAATTTCTGTAGAATTACATTTTGGCTGCTTGCTTAATTTTTTTTTTTTTATCATATCACATCCCTTGCCAGTCAATGATCTTTTTTTTTTTTCATTTTTTACTAACGATGTTCCACGAATTTCTTCATTTTGCCCACAATCAGTGTTGTAGTCATAAAAAAACTAGAGGGTATACGCCAGGCATGTCAAACATGTGGCTGGCAGGCCACATTTGACCTGCTGACAATTTATTTGTGACGTCTTTGGCATTTTTCCGATGTTTGATTCAATTCATATTTGATGCAGAAAATACACTTTGCGCAAACACACTTGCGCTAACCATGGCTGCAGTGTTACCAAGTCAGAGATTTTTTAAAATTCAAAATAACTATTTCAGAATACTAATCTTTGCTTTATTTAATGACAGGCAATTTTTGATTAAATTAAGAAAATATTACTATTAAAAAATTGGTAGCTATTTTGCCCCAAAAAAATTCCACAATCTGACAAAATTTCTAAGGTGTTATAGATGGGTAAACTTCAGAAAGTATGGTATCTCTCTATTCTAAAAAAAAGTAACTTACGCTATCACCACCGCCACCGGTTTTGAATTTTTTGTGACAGTAGGTCTTTCTCTGTTAATATTAAGAAAAATACTGCATGCAAAAATATGAAAATTGGCAGTATTATAGAAAAATGTTTGATAAACACTCAGGTGCAGACAGTTTTCAAATCGAATAATTATTTTAAGAGATATTTAATGCTAAATTTGGACAAAATAGTTCTATTAAAAAAGTTTTATAGGAGCAAAAACTATATATGGGAATTAATTCATTTTTAGATCGACTTGGAAAGTTATCACATCACTCTGAGTATGCATGATTGTCATTACATTTTCATGCTATTTTAATAAATTTTCATAAAAAATCATGAAGAAAACCTGGTACTACTTGATTATCCCATAGGCCAATTTCGCCAAATTATACAATATGGAAAAATGTTGCCATTCTAAAATTTTATATAGGAAAATTTAGTGATTTTTTTTCATTTAAATTCATTAAGAATAGGGTTATTTTAACTTATGGCATAGTGACATACCAAATATAAAATTTAATTTATTTAGATGATTTCACACAAAATAATACTAATAGTTTGCGTATTTAAATGCAGATTTATAAAATTTAATTGTAAGCAAACAGATATTTTTAAAATATTGTATTTGTGAATAAATCCTAAGTATTTTAAATGTAATAATTGAATTTATTAAGGGACACAATAAATATCAATGATAACGGAAAATCGTAAGGAACCTAATGCTCTTCATTTAGTAAAAAAAATGTAGATGGATATGTATGTACTATAAAATGTATGTAAACATTAGGTAATAGTCTTGAAGCAAAAAAAAAAAATAATAATAAAAAAAAATAAATAAATAAATAAAAATAAAATAAATAAAAAATTTGCATTAATTTTAAATAACAAAAAAGCAAATAAATTAGTAAAACATTAATAAAAATACAAAAACATCGAATTAAAAAGACTTGATGACGTAACAAACACGTGTAACATGTTTAATGTCAGGTGAATGCGACATTTATGATCATCCATTATTGGCATTTAATCTTACAGTTTGGCGAGAGTTTTTTGGTCGACGGGATAATCAAGTAGTACCGAAAATCTAAATATATTTTCTGCACACAAAAGTAGCTGTTATATGAAATATTTTAATGAAAAAACTTAGAGTTTCATTATTTGTATTGCCTGTAGATTCCAGTACGTGAAATCGGCCACTCTTTGTAGAATTGCCTATTTATCTGTGAATTATGTTCCATTTATATTTCCTAAAAAATATAATTAAAAATGGAAAAATTCTCTTTTAACCATTTATGTCCCGAATTATGAATTCATGAAAATTTAATCTTCTAAAGCATTTTTCGTGAATTTTTGAAACTCCGTTAGAAGATTTACACAATCACTTCATAAATTTTAGAAGGATTTTGCCAATTAAAATTAATTAACTAAATTTGAATTTACAAAGCTTTTGTGCAATATTTATAACCCCACTCAAGTCTTTTATTTAAAATATTTTTCTTAGTATTTTGTAGAATTAGAAAATGTGCAAATATAATGTTCTTACAATAGAAATATAGAAATATTTCTGAACTGAAACCCTCCCCCCCTCTCAACTTTTTTCTTTTAACGCCAAGAAAGCTGAAAAGATGCAATGGTAAAAGAAAAGAAATCATCCTTTTAAAAATATTTTTGTTTTGTGCAACCAATAATGTTTTTAGAAAAAGATAAAGTAATGTATCTAAAATAGGGCTGGATTATTTATCAATATATCGACAAATATTGATATGTTTTAATTATCACAATAACAATATCCAAACTTTGCCTCTGACGATATATCCCAATATCAATATCAAAGTTCTGAATCTACCAATACATCCCAAGAAATATTTTTTATTTCCATACCGCGACATTAAACCATGAAAAAAAGCGCAAAATATCCCGTACCAATATCTCAATACCTTCTCAAATCCTTACTTTAGCGAACGCAATTATTCAACACCCCGCTCTATTCAGAGCAGAATATCCCCTTCCAGTGATTATTTCTGTTTGTTCATGTTCAAACATATCCCAATACGTATCGCAATACCTTCTCAAATCCTTTCTTCAACGCCCCGCTCTATTCAGAGCAGAATATCCCCCTTCAGTGATTATCTCTGTTTGTTCATATCCCAACATATCCCAATATGTTATCTACATTTGCTGTTATTAACCGCATATTTCGTTGCTCGTTCGTTACTGAATAAAGCTGTTATCGTCTGTGTTTAATTCCGCGGCTGCTATTGGTGTAGACCTATTCATATGTATCAAGGCTTTGATGTATCACCAGCTAAAATATGTGCGGAGTAAAGAATATTATTGTAGCTTAACAGCTGGAAAGCTCGGCTTGAGAAAAACCAATCAGAGTACGCTAATGGTACGCTTTGTAATAAGTAAGCTTTGCCTTTTTGCTTTTTGTTACCGTGGCAAAGCCTTTCCGCTTCTTCATTGGTTGCTTTTGAGTTGAATTTCCTAGCTACTAACGTCTAGAAATTGTCTCTGCTGCGCCATATTATTTGTAGAACATTTTCGTATGATCTTATTTTTTCTGCCTTATTAGCAGTATAAAGAATTTTTTCGTGTGAATTTAACGTAAGCTGCCTCAGTATTTCAGCTTAAAATGAATATTAATCAATGAAAAAAAAAAATCAATTAGTATAAAACTATTTCCATGCGTCATTTGATTAATATTTCAACAAACGTTTTAGTGTTGTGTTCATGTAGTAAACAGATAGGAAGGCATAAATACAGTGACATTCATTTTTTGCTTTGCATTTTTGAATTAAGATACTATGATACCATAGAAAAATATTGAGAAACAACATTTCTGCTGCATCTCCCATCCATTGAAATCTATTTAATTACAAATATATTAGCATGACATGTAGCAATAAATTAATTTCGATTTTTGCTTTTGTGTTTCATTTATTTTAACCCTTTCAGGGGCAGAAAAATTCTGTTAGTAAAATGACGAAATAATCGACTGGCATCAGAATTTTAAAACGAATTTCTTAGAAAATAAAAACTTGCTTTTCTACGCTTTCATTATAAAAGTAAAATTTTATTAAAATTGTCTTGGAGCGAGTTGTCAGTTTCAGAATTAAAATTAGTTGGTCACGCTGTGTGACTACTGCCCTTGAAATATATACAATATATATAAATTTATTTATTTAAGGGATACTCTGTGAAAAAATAGGTATAAAACAATTGATTCATTGCTTTCTAGAACTGTTTGTATTTAAATTGCTGCTACCTACCTATCTTTCGAAATAAGGATTTTTTTCAACTCCTAGGCACATTAAGGTAGTTATCGCAATGTATCACCAATATCAATATGAACTGGTTGATATATTGCGATATTAAATTTCTGATATCATCCAGCTCTAATCTATAACTCATTCTAAACTTTAATACTACTAATAGATGTATTAAATGAATTAACAAGTTATTTTAATGGTACTTTAAAGATCGATGGGGCATAAAGGATTAACTCATGTTTATTTTTTTCTGTATTTTTGTTTGAGTGGTTACTCTTATAACAAACAACACATCAGAGTTACGTTTTACAAACTTTTATTCAGAATCTCTTTATATATGCTACTATTTTTTTCCCTTTAAATGCTAGGTGTTGGGTAATAGCATGTTCTCTATTCTTGTGTTTTAGCAAAAATATTTTTATTTTGCATTGCTTCCTTCCCTGTGTTCATAAGGTCTGTCTGGTAAGATGTGTTATGTTTGTCTTTTATTGTATTCCCCATATTTCATTTTGACTAGCAGAAGTACAAATTTATCAGACTTAGAGATAATAATCTAAATGCCATAAATGCATTTGCTGGGTATTTATGACATTTAGGTCAGATGTTAAGGGGACCAGAAAAGTTTGAAATGATCAAAATATGAATTTTATTATTATTACTATTTATAAGGTTTGAATCTTTAAGAATGTCGTGCGGTTGGCCTAATAGGAAAATTCATTTACAACTGTATTAAAGGTAACTAAGTTAAAAGCAATTAACTATGAACAATGTTGTTTAAAATTTTAAATTAAAAAAGATTATTTTTCAGTGGTTTTGCCACACAATTTTCAAATAAGTTAACAGATTTACATGTTCTTTTTTTTTTTTTTAAGTAAATGAAATGAAATTATATACAAATTACAACTGAAAAACACAAGAAAAAAATTTCAAGTTAATCAAAAATATGATTATTTTTTATGGATTTTCAATTTTTTTATTTTTTAAAATAAACTTTTTTTTTTAAAAATTATTATCTAGAGACATGGTAATAAACAATATAAAGAAGAAATGGGTATTCAAAAATAAGGAATCTGGACTTCAAAATCACAGCAAAAATAGCTTTGCAAGATTAATTTTGTAAAACACTATTAAAACTTTTTTTTTTTTTTTTTTTTACAAGTTAACAAATATTTTGTATTTCTATAAAACATAAATAAATGTAAAAAGAAATGATAGTCTCAATTAATTATAGTCTTCTTAATCTACAACAAAACTTTAGACAATTTTTGTCATTTCAGACTTTTCTGGTCCCTTTACCCTTTAATAAAAATGTTTTGTCTTTTCATAATTAGGGAATTACAACGTTATGCAAAAAACAATCTTATTGGTGCTTCAGAAATTCCTTGCATAATTTTCTTGATACTTCTAAGATTAATTACAAAATTTCTGTAGTGCTGTTTTTACATTTGGAAAATTATTTAGTTCAATCCTTTTCTTTATGACTGTATTATGTGTATGCTTGTGATACTTATAAAACAAAACATATTTTCATAAATGCATATTATATACATATATATTCTCTCTAGCCTGGCTTATTTGTAACTTTCTATATCAAGGATGTCCCACAATCAGTATATGGTAAGTTATCTATTCATTCTTTTATAATTATTATAATTTGCAATAGCGTATCTCTTAGTTTTAGTGTTCTTAACTGATACATTATGTGCTAATTTACATAAAGCCCAATTTAAAATATTTTGTTAATTTTCATTGAAAGAATCATTTTATTAATTTCCATTTGCATCTTAAAAATTCTATTAAGTTTGCTTATCTCATTTTTAAGCCTTTCTGATTAATTGAAAAATGTTTTACTTCAGTCTGACTTCTATAGCAAACATGTATGCTGCTTCTACTATTTCTCAATCTTTCTAATTGGGCTTTTTCATTTCTGGAAATAGATTTCTTTATTGAAGCTTTACAACAGCTACATGTTAGATTAGTTTCGGCTATTTGTGCTTTTTAAAAATTTATTTTTACTTGTCACAATATTTATTTTAAGAAATGTTAATGCATCCTTTATATTTTTCTTTAACCTTTTCAGGGACAATTTTATTATGGTGCGAAAAAAATGACTTTTTTTTTTTTTTCCTTTTTTACCATTTATTCATTTTATATTAATAAAAATTTAAAAATAAAAAAACGTCCACATTTGTAGCCGCTGAGCGTTAATGGTAATTTATGAGTGAAATTATTTCTTATAAAATAAAAAACTAACAGTAAATTTCTTTCTTACATTTTTATAAATTATTAAAACTTAATTTATTTGATATTATTTTTATCAAATCGTAATGATTTGTTCAAATAATCCAACAAGACTGACTGCTGAAAAATTACTTCACGCTTTTTTCATATCTAACTACATAATAACATTATCAGTGCAGCCAAACCCTAAAATTTTTACTTCTCTTATTGAGTGATTCTATAGTGAATAAGTTATTATCAAATTTTTATGTTATTTTTATTATTGACAATAATTATAGTTATAAAAAAAACTAAATGTTCACATATGTGGCCAAGGGCATGAAGATGTTAATGTAAAAACTCATAGTACATTAGACACTTGATATAGCAATCAACCTTATAATGGTTCTTCAATTTCATTGGACAATCCAAAAAAATGCATCTATTTTATTACTTACAACGTTGTCCCTATAGTGTTATTTTTACATATAATAACCATCTGCAGACCTGCCAACCTTTGAAAATGAGAAATTGTAGCACACAAAATTTAAATTAATCTGGAGGTTGGTTGGTTTTTTCGTGTTACACAGCCATCTTTTGACATTTGTAAAAGAAATAGGGTTTTAGTTTCAACTCAATATAGTAAATTTTTTCCTCTGAAAATTATTATACGATTTTTAGAGTTTCTTTTCGTTTCGCAGCGTTTTTTTTTTGTTTTTTTTTTTTACATTTTTAAAAGGAGCCAAGTTCCAATTTTTTAGCTCAGTGCAGTAAATTTTGACGAAATTCGTGATTTTTTTCCTGCGATCATTTCAGGATATTCACAATTTTTTTGCCACAATCGTAATTCCCATTTTTCTATCACGATTCTTTGTTGAAATCCGCACTTTTTACCATGAACTTTTGATGAAATTTGCATTTTTTACCACGATCCTTTGACGAAATTAGTGTTCTCTTTCTCCTATCTTTCGGTGAAATTTGCGTTTTCTTACTGATCTTTCGATGAAATTTGCATTTTCTTACTGATATTTTGACGACATTCATGTTTTCTTTCTGTGATATTTTGACAAAATTCACATTTTTACCACAATCCTTTGATGAAATTTATTTTCTTCTGCGACCAATTGATGAAATTGATCTTTTTTACACAGTCATTTGTCAAAATTCGCAATAGTTTATCGCAAATCTTGCGATTTTGCACACTATTTCAAACCTTGCCCTCAAAGAACCTCCCTTCCAGAAATTCTTAAAATGGCAACCTTATTCCTAAGGAATATTATCAGAGAATTATAAGGAATATTTACAGAAACACGATTCACCCGAGGTTAATATACATAAAGAGTTTTTTATGTTAAGAAGTTTCTTTTGCAGCCCAGATTTTTTTTTTCCCATGATGAGCATTTTTTAATGACCGAATTTTTAGACTAATGGCCAATTTTTTAAAAACTTTCGGAAATGAATACTTTGAAATTTTGGAAATTTCGGAACAGAATCACTCTTGAAAAATATTCTCTTTGGGATAAAAATCGCAACTAGAAACAAAAAATGCATTTGTGTTTTTTGCAAAAAATCGTAGTTTAAAACCGATTTTCGTAGTATCATAGTTTATAGGTCCAAATTGTTGCAACTACGATTTTTTCGTAGCAGTTGGCAGGTCTGGATTTGACCAAATGTTGAAATGTAATGATTATTATTTATTGACTATGTCCTGAGATTCATCATTGTGTAAAATTTCCCCTGTATGGTCCTGATACATTCTTATATCTTCCCCTCCTCCCTCCCCAGATCAAGAGGGATTTAAAAAAGAATCTTTATTTTAATTTCAATCTTTATACTCAATATAGTAAATTTTCTTCTCTTTTCAGTAAGCTTTATTTGGATGCTGTAAAGATAATTAAAAAAATTCTAAAAATATTTTTTGTAACATGAGTTACGTAGGTGTGTAGTGATTTTTAAAAACTTTCTTATTACTCATTTCCTATGTTTCAAGATTCATCAAAATGAAAATTCTCATTTCTATGACCCATATAGATACTGAGATATGGTTTTACAACCCCTTTTCCCAGTGAGTCAAGGGAGAGTTAAGAAAATAAAAAATGCAATTTAACAAATTACAACGACCATTTGGAAAATGATTTTTTCAAAGACTAAAATTTAAGACATAAAAAATCGCATAGAGTTGATCCTACATTACGTACGCCATGAATTAAACATTAATAGTATTATTACATGTAAAAATTCCAAGCGACAAAAATCACCTGCGACTCATACGTATTATCTACCTGAAACTTACATATTATCCAAGCATTTCATTGGCTGTTCAGGAAAAGGCTTTCCATCGTCAGATTTCCAAGAAATCTGACGCCCCATTTTAAATGAAATTTCATTCTTAAACTTTTAAACATACCACAATATTACTTTTTACACCATCGTATAGAGAAAAAAATGTACTTTTAAATGCAATTTGTTTGAAAGCTGTATCTCAATTTGTTTCTGAGTTATTAATTTTTTTTGTAGTTTTTATTACTTTTTTGTCATATTGGCAACAGAAGGTATCCATCTCTGTTGAAAGTAAAGGAATAGAACTGCATAGACCCACTAGAAAATGAATAAAATGATGATTAAACCAATAAAAACCTTCAGATATGCTTTTAATTTCCTACCCTCACGAGGACAATAACCATTTTTCCAAATGGTTGAAAATAAAATTTTTATTTGTTTTAATCTTTATTACACTATGCAGTAAATTTTCTTCTATTTTCAATAACTTTATTTGAAAGTCATTAAATATTTTATTGATATTTGAATTTATTAAATATTTTATTGATATTTGAATTTATTAAATATTTTATTTATATTTTAATTTTCAGACGGAGTAGAAGAGTCTCTTCCATTTGTTATCTATGGTCTTTTACCACATGAACAAAAAATGTCAGTTTTAAACGTTGTGATTCGCAAGCACCCATCCTGCAAATCATCTATCAAATCAAAAGATAATTTAATATTCCATATCGGATACAGACGTTTTACTTGTAGACCCATTTTCTCAGAACACAAAACTGGTAACAAATTTAAAGTAGGTATATTCTGATTGATTTCTAGAATTTTTTTTTACTTTGGTTTTTTTAAATATTTTATTCATGTCAAGGAGCTAGTTTTGTATTTGAACAAACTTATTTAATATGATAAAGTATTTACAAAGTTATGTACAGGTTTATTACAGACGCGGTCGGCGAAACGCACGACTGTATGCATTGGCAAAAAACAGGCGTCTGTGTCCACAAAGGATTTTGGGCAGTATTTAACAGGAAATATCTGCTGACCAAGCCACTTTCTAACAAGGAATCGTGCAACGTGGCTAGTCATGCGACGTTATGAAAGTGCTGATACAATTATTTCACTTGTGATATAACTTTTGCTGAGTTTGCTCCATTAACTGCAGAATCAGCTTGTCGTTAGGTGTGAGCTGTTTATGTGACTTCTAACGCATCACATCCATCGGTCAGTGACACATACTGTTTCCTGACTCGACACTCGGCCATTTTGATGCGGGAAGCCCCTGACCGCTAGATGTAACACAGAAACAGCAACGCATAACAACACTAACACTATATAAAAATTGCAAAACACTACACACAATATATAAAACAATATATAAAACAGTAACTACTAAGAATTCAAAATATACTACATAAATAAACTAGTCGGATGTACCAATCCCAAAATTTTCTTCTATCTCATACATGTTAATACTTCAAAATTCGCCACACTGCCAAAATTATCACACTGCCAAAATTAAATGGCAATCTATGCATCTCATGAGGATTCTAACGATATGAAATTCCGTGCATTAGTTCTTGAGATATGACTATCGCTGAAATCGTCTAAATTCAGCAAAATGCTGCCTAGCAGCACCATCTATTGGGTGATTTATACCAAATCCTAATCAGCAACAATTTATGTCAACGTCTGACTGAATCTGAAGTTTGGAGAAAATCCGTACATTAGTTTTTGAGATAGAGCAATAGCGAAAATCGTGAAAAATTTCTGCATAGCAGCGCCACCTATTGGGTGATTAACACCGAAACCTAATTAACAGCAACTTGTGTCAACATACAACTAAATCTGAAGTTAGATGAAAATTGGTCCATTAGTTCTATTGATAGAGCTATTGAGGCAATCGTGGAAAAGGCAGCAGAGAAGCGCCACCTGTTGGGCGATTTACACCAACACCTAATCAGTAGCAAGTCATATCAAGGACTAACTTAATCTGAAGTTTGATGAAAATCCGTGCGTTAGTTCTTATGATAGAGCTATTGGGGAAATCGTGTAAATCCTGCAAAATTCATCATAACAGCGCCACCTGTTGGATGATTTACACCAAAACGTAATCATCATCAATTCATATCAAGGACTAACTAAATCTGAAATTTGATCAAAATCCGTGCATTAGTTCTTGAGATAGAGCTATTGCGAAAATCGTGAAAAACGCAGCATTGCAGTGCCACCTGTTGAGCGATTTACACCAAAAACTAATCAGCATCAATTTGTATTAGGCACTAACTGAATATCAATTTTTATTAAATTCCGTGCATTGGTTCTTGAGATAGAGCGCCCACAAAATTTGTGTCACATACACACAGACAGACAGACAGACTCACAGAGTCACAGACAGACATTTTGTAAAAACATGTTTTTTGGAATCTCTGACCCCTAAAACGTGTAAATCCGTCGAAAACCGGAATTCGAAAATTTTCATGAATCCAATACTTTCTTCTTTTAAAGATAGAAGAAAGTAAAAACCAAAATGATACCGCTTAATTCTTCATATTTCTGAGTTGTCTAACTTAAAAAAAATTTTTTTCATCAAAACCTTAAGTTAAAAAAAAATCAAGTGTATTAAAACATCATTAAGCTTTATTATATTCACCTGTGCTTCTTCAAAAAATTCAAAATTTAAACAAGAAAAAATTCACTTCCTGATGTTGTGTTTCTTTTTTCTTTTTCTTTTTTTTTTTTTTTTTTTTCTCACGTCTTTGAAGACTGTGTCTTCTGAAAAAAAAATTCATCGTTCTTAAATTTAAGTGAACTTAAATTTCTGCTTACATCTTTAAAAGTTTCAACTTTAAAATATACGTCTTAAAATATTCATCATCATCTTTAAACACAACAAAAGAAACTATAACTTTGTTTAACTATCTTACTAGAGCTAAAATACTTCTTAAGAGTCTTATTTAACAATTAAAAAAAAAACTAGTTACATCTTATTAGGAGAGAAAGAAAAACTAATTTTCGTATCTGTCTTTAAAAAGGAATTATGCTAAAGTTAAATTCTTTACATCAATAAAATCTGTCAGTCTTTTCTCTTTTAAAAAAATTATTTCTTTACCGCATAAAAGAAAAGGCTAATTAAATGAAAATAACAGTACAACTTTCATACAGTAAGTACACAAGAAAAAAAAAAATCTGTTTCTTCTATCGGAAACATTTAAAAATAGTTATCTGGAAAAAAAAGGAAACTTACCGCTGATACACTGATACAAAAAATAATCATGTAAATAAAAATGTACACTTAAATCTTGAACTGTCTGAAAATGTCAGTCACTACTGGAATGAAATATAGTCTAAAGGAAAAAAAATAGTCTTTTTTTTTCTTCTTTCTTATCACATTGCATCGTAAAATGCCTTATCATGGACTTAAAGTTAGTCACAACCTCATGAGTGAAAGGTCTTGAGTCATGCCATTAGACATGATGAAGCTGAGAAGAACACTTGAAAATAACACCAGTGAGTGACAAAAAAAAAAAATAAATCACTCGCTTCACTATCAGTTTTGGGTTGAGAAAACACCATCGTTGTTTGAAAAAGGTAAAAAAATAACCCGTAAGGTTTTTCACTGTAAAATCCAGATATTTCGGATCGGTAAAAGAAAAAAAAAAGTCTTGGTTTCATCCAAAAAATACTTTGGAAGATGCGACGTAAAATGTATACACAAAACAATTTCTGAATATCAAAGGTGCACTTCAAGAGGAAAAGAAAATCGACATATAATATTAAAAAAAATTGTTGAATCACTGGAGAGGTTTGTCACTATTTATCATACACAATAAATTCAAGCTGTACACTGCTCTCTTCTTCGAACACTTTAAAAAAAAACACTGGTACACGGTAACATTTTTAAATTCTTGAAAAACAACGGATATGAAAAAGAGAAAAAAAAAATTGTCCAATTGGGCTATATCAACACCTACTTGACACAAAGCCTTTGGGCGATTTTGTGACGTCACTCCTAGTCGACCTACGGTCTTTTTTCCCCCCGGTGAAACTCTGCGCTTTCTTGGGCGTTGAAAATTATTAACTGTTATTTAACTTATGAATTTCCCCACTACATGATTTTTTTTTAAGAGAATTAAGTTAAACACTTATTTTTTCCTTTTCTTTCTATTTCGGAAAAAGTATTTATGTAATATTATTATTATTTTTTTAAATATAGCAATCTGTTTAAAGAGGCCTCTAAACGAATACTTTTCAATTTTACCAAATGCACGTTAATAAATAATAAATGTTTAAAGAAAAAAAAAAATAATAAATTAATTCATTAAAGAATTTTTGTAAATTTGTTAATTATAATAATTCTATTCTAGATGTATCTCATAAAAAATGTCTTTCAAAAATAATATTTTTTGAAAATAATTTTTGAACTTTATTTCTTTATTTTTTTATTACTGCTTCTAAATTTAAACCACTTTCTTACCCCTGCTTCTTTCAAAATTGTTAAAAGTACAATTTATTTATTTGATTTTTTAAGATCTTTTATCATATTTGAATATACATTATGAGAAGTAGTAATTCAACTTTTCTTCTAAAATAATCTGCTTTTTTTCTAAAAAAAATAATTTATATTTTCAAATTTTTTTCATTTAAAAAACATATTAAAAAGTGCTGTTCTTATTATGTTAGCAGGACATTTATTGTTTTAAGATTAATGTTTTTTTTTTCTTTTTTTTTCTTTTAAATATATATAAATATTATTTCAAAATCTTCCTGGATCTTTATTTACATAATTTAAGAATTATTAACTGGTACATATCTTATAAATTTCCCCGCTACATGATCTCCTTTTAAAGACAATTAAGTTAAACATTTATTTTTTGTTATAGCCCAGATGTATATAATAAAAAAAAAACACTTTAAAAAATAATCGTTTTTTTTTTTTTTTTTTTTTTTTTTTTTTTTTTAATAATTTATATTTTCAATTTTTTTTTTCTTTCAACTTTGTTCTCAAGCACTGTTTACAACTTTATAGATAATCGGAAAATCAATTTATAATGAGGTAAGTGCTTTTTATTTTAATAAATCTTACATCTTGTATGAATTTACTTATATGTTTTACTTCAAGAATCTTTTACTTGCTTTTGATTTATACAAAGCATATAAGTTATAATGAAGGGAATGAATATTTTTTCCAACTGGATTAAATCATATTCAAGGCTGGAGTAGCACAGTTGAAGTTTATTCCAACAGAGCGAAAAATGTCCAGACCAGGGATCGAACCTGGATACTTGGCGTGCCGTGCCAATGCCTTACCTGTTAGGCTATCCGGACCGATACCTGGCTGACATAATTCACTCTTATTAGTTGGACTTGGCTGCGAACTGCAGCGCTAGTTTCATTCATCCGAGCTATAACTATAGCATTTACATGATGAAACTATTGAAATTGTGAAATAAATATTGTAAAAAATTGTATAAAAATTGTAAAAAATATTTAAATTGGCAATAAAATCAATATTATAGATAGAGATTTTTAGTGAAACTCAAGATAATATTGTCAATATATGGAAACTAATTAAATTGAATATTTCATTATCTGAAAACGATATGCATTTTACATAAGTTAGAATATTAAATTTTTAGATTTGATAAATTTTTTAATATGCATGATGCTAAAAAATGTTAAATTAAAAGACAAAAATTAAATATATAAAATTTTAATACTTTGCATTATTCAAAATTGTTTAAAGCTCAGTTTGGTTACTGAAATAAAAAAAACAATGAACATTAGATTTACACATCTGACTTTAAAAAAACTTAGTGGAGTAAGATACGAAAAAGAGATTTTTTTTTTTTTTTGGGGGGGGGGGGGGGGGGACTGGAAATCTTAAAATATTATTGGTATTTATTCTATAATTTAAAGAAATGAAATCTATAAAGGTATAACAAATATAAAAATTGTTAATAAAGTTGACATTATAGGTGGAGATTTTTAGTGAATCTCAAGATAATGCTCTTATTACAAATTAATAGTTTTTGATAATGTGAGAAAAATTAGTTTTAAATATTTAAAAGAGTATAGTAATATTGTAGTGATTATTCATAATTCTACAGGTAATAATTTTTAATAATCTGTAATATTTTGAACCTTATATTTTTCTTTCAACAATTGAACTAAACTTTAAACTACATTAAATTTTGTAAAAAATTATTATTATTATACATCATATTTACTTATCTGGCTTAAATACTATTTTTTGTATCTATTCTATGATTGAATTAAAATTTCAAAAATAATATGTCCAAGCAAGTACCATTAAATTAATTTTTAAACCATTAACAAAAAAAAAAAAAATAATAATAATAATATTCTAAGCAATACTTTTATGGTAACTATCAATAATGAATATATATATATATATATATATATTATATATAATATATATATATATATTATATATATTTATATATATATATATATTTATATATATATATATATATATATATAACCATTAATTAAACATAACCTACCACCATCAAAAACCGTAATATTATGAATTAAAGCTGTAAGTATAAAAAGTTTTTTTTAATTTATTATAAGAATTATTATGGAAGAAAAATAAGAAAGTGGACACCGACAAATAATGGAAATGCTTATATATTGAATTACGTTGTCAAGGGCACAGAATTCAATGATATAAGCAAAATGGTTGTTTTCTGTGAGAAAAATAAGCTAAAGCTAAAAGTTATTTTCCCCTGTGCCCAAACAACCATTAAAATCAAGTGAATTGATTAAAAATGAAAACAGAATAGAAACAAATAATATGAAATGGAAAAATCAATAAAACCTATTTAAATATTTATAGGATATAAAATAGAAATAATAAACACCATACCGATTAATATTTCAATATTTTAGAATAAATCCACGCGCACATGGCACCCAAAATATCGTAAAGATTAAGGTGAATAAAACAGTTAAGAAATCACAGTAATTGATACCATAGGATGCAGTTAATACATTTTGAAATAAATGTTAAATAACTTTTAATATAATATAAAATAAAATAAATAGAAAGTAATTACATATTTAAAATGCACTATTAAATTAATTAAAAACTGTTTAACAATATCGTCAAAATTTAGCTAAAAATTCCCCCTGGTGTAGTAAATTATAACTGAAATGTAGCTGGAAAAAGTAAAATTTAGAACTTATCGAAAAAATACAAATTTTGGTGCTGCCATCTAGTATTATTTTTATGATTCAATTGTCACAAGATAAACAGTTGTAAGCATTTGAATGTAACAATTGTTTTATTAACAGCAAAACCAAACAAATCCTTATATATAGATAATTATAAACTGAATATAAACCACACAATGTATTTTTTTAAAAAAAAAACTATTGTTAATAAAATTTAAAAAGCCTACAAAATATTCTATTAGCTAACTTATTTAAACTACACTAAGAATTTAAATAATTCTAGAACATCGATAATATATAGCATATAGCTATATGCTATAAAACAAAATAAATTCATTAATAATTAATATAAATAATTATTAAAAATATAAAAATCTTTAATAAAAACTATTATATATAAGATAGTTATAAAATGAACAGGAAATAAAAAACATATGGGAGTATAAAGAAGGTAAACAGATACTTAAATTCCGATTACCTAAAAAGTACAAATATAGTGTGTGGATTATTTTCATACATCCATAAAAATCCTAAAAGTATGAATGTGGGACATTCAAGAACATTAAACCGATAATAAATTTTATAACACAAAGTGAAAATAGATAAATATTAATAAGAATAGAGGATATATATATATATATATATTATATATAATATATATATATATATATATTATATATATAATATATATATATATATATATATATTATATAATATATATATATATATAGAAAAAGACACGATTTATATATACTACATAGAATATAAGTTAATTTCGTTAAGTTTAAAATATTTTGGGGTACTACAAATTATTAACTTACAAACAAAAACTAAATTATTAAAAATAAATAAATAATAATAAAAAATAATAAATACATGACAATAACAAATTTGTGCATTATTTATCGTAGTTTAAAGTTTAAGAACAATGATATTATATGCACATAAATATTTAAAGCTGATACATGCAATTATTTTAACATTGCAACAAAATAGTGTTGCTTTTCTTTCTTTAGAAATTAATATCACCCCTTAAATGTTAAGATTGTGAGAATTCGGTACTTTAAGAGGTAGTCCAACAAATGAATAATTAATTAAAAAATGCGTTGAATAAATCTATTTTTTTTAAATAAAATGTAAACCAAATATTTTATATTAATAATAATTATTATTTCTACCACTGAATGAAAATACACTGTTATGCTTCATTCATGTTTACAAATATAAGAATATTTGAAAAAAAATGAGCTGATAAGAAACACTTAATATAGCATAATTGCAGCCTGAAGTAATGAAAAATATGTACTTATATTAAACAATGTGAAAAAAGATATCACAAAGCACTCGCATTAAATTACAGAACACGTGATGAATTAATTATATCTTATATTCAATATATCAAAAGCAGATAAAAAGTACTAGAAATAAAACATATAAATAAATAAATGCACACAAAATAAGATTTATGAAGATAAAAAACTGTTACCTTATTATAAATTGATTTTCCAATTATCCAACAACGCTTTTGAACAAAGTCAATGTGTGATTTCTTTACATTTTGCATGTAAAGTACAAACAAGCAACGCTGTACTGGTATTGCCATAAGGCAGGAAGAGAAATGGAGGTTGTTCAAAACCAGTTCAGTTCGACTGGGGTGACTGCCAAGGTCAGACTGGACGGTCCACTGTTACTGACGTCAGTGGTATTCAGAATGAGCGCCAAATGGCTTTATAAGAATATCAAGTAGGTGTTGGCTATATACATCTTATGATTCAACATCTTGTTTACAGATACAAATTTTATGCCTGCGTTTTTTTCTTTCTTTTCTTCTCTTTCCTCTTTTTATCGGTATTGGAACAACATTGGATTGAGAGAGTGGTAATAGAGTGGCCATGAAAACAACGGTACTGACGAGATTGGAAAGTGGGTCATTTCTTTGAGAGGGTGCAACTTGTGAGGGAGTCAACATACAGATAGTAATGATCGCTAGTACTGTTATAGATCTTAAAAATTCAGAAAAAAATGCTCTATCAGTGGGGATAATTCTTTTCACTCCTGCAGGAAAAGTGTCATGTAAGGGGGGAGATTTTAGTTCGGATCTTTTCACTTTTTCGGGCCTTTCGACAGAAACCTCTGATAACGAAATATCAGTTTCTTTATTTAAACAGATTTCAAGTGGGGGAGAATTTTTTAACTTAGATTCGCTTTCGGCTAAGGAGTTAGTGACTACGGGAAACGTTTCGGTATGCTTAGGGACATTCATATTATTCTTTTTGGTTAACATTAAATTAATGGTGTCTGTCTTAGAGGGATTTTGTTTGTGGCTCACGCCAATGTAATTTTTGGTTGCTTGTGCGGTTTTTTCAAGGGAAATTCCGTGTTCATTACAGATTAAGGTACCTTGTGCCAGGACATCTCGACCAATAATGACGGGAATTGACATGTGTGATGAATCCATAACAAAAATTTTGGTCGAAAATGGGGTGTTATCTATGTGTATATTCGTTTGATAAGATCCTAGTGGTTTTATACTAGATTTTCCAAAGCCTTCTACATATGTACTGTCTTCGCTTAGGGGAGGGGAACCAATTAGTCGGTAAAAATCGTGTCTCATCGCCGAAATCTCACTACCGGTATCGAACAGGGCTTCTGCTGCAATGTTTGTGATTTTTACAAATTTTTTCATATTTTTGTGCGGTTGACTGCGATCGACTGTGTGAATTTTGGGAGGAGGGGTACCTTGAGTGGACGTCTTGCGTTCTGCGGTTCGCTCTCCGCAATTATGACTTACGTGTCCGAACAAATTACATTTAAAGCACTTAGGACCTTTATTTTTATTAGGACAATTCACGGCTAGGTGGTTAGCTCCACAATTATGACAGTTAATTTTGTTTTGGGGTCTGGGCGGCGGTGCGCGTGGTGTACTGACTGTAACATTCTGAGTACGGGAGCGTGATTCGCGGCTGGATTGGCAAATTTCATCGTATATCAAAAGTTTTTCCTTAAATTGCGCTAAATCAGTACATCCGAACAATATGGCTTTATTTTGGGGTGCGTCATCTATTCCCTGTATTACATAATGCATTAGGGAGTTGTCGTCAATATTGCTGTTAGTCGCAATCTCTTGCATGTGCAAAAAATATTGTATTAAATTTTCTCTGTGATTACGCGTACAAAATGATAGTAATTTATGGATATGAGCGGGCGTTGAGTAACATGAAAACTCTGCAATTAATGATTTTTTAAGCTTATCGTACGAGGTGATGTACGGCTCACTCTGTACAAATAAAAATGCTAAATCTTTCAAAGCGCGTTCAACAAAGATAAATTTCTGAATTTACGACAGGGCGAACGATTGCGCTAAATTTTCAAAACGTGTAAACCAATTAAGGATATATTTCTTCTTAATGCAGAGAAAAGGACGTTAAAAATTATCCGTGCGGGCTGCGATGTTCAGGGGGGAAAAAAAGATCTCTTCTATGTGCGGGGCCTGCATCTCAGGGTCTTGCAGTAGTGGAGCAGGTCGGGACGGGTTTGCCTGTTAGGCCGTCTAGGACGGGCGGTGAGAGGCAGGACACATCATCGAGGGCTGTGTACCGGAGCTGTGGTCATCGGGCGTAGGGCGACATTATCAGGGCTGAAGGCTTGAAATTCGGGCAATCGTCAGTCGGGGCTGCTGGCTGGAACCGGGGAATTCAGCATCTGGAACCGGAGAATTCAGGCATCTGGATCCAGAGAATTAACCGGGCTTGCATCGGCAGGACCGCTATCATCAGCTAAGGATCACCGCTGGAACTAGAGAACAACCGGGCTTGCATCGTCAGGGCCGCTATCATCAGCTAGGGGCCGGATTAGGCATTCAGTCGGCTGGGCTTAATCCATCATCTAGGGGTATCTGGACGTTCAGTAGGCTGAGCCCCCATGTCAAGGAGCTAGTACACGTATTTGAACAAACTTATTTAATATGATAAAGTATTTACAAAGTTATGTACAGGTTTATTACAGACGCGGCCGGCAAAACGCATGACCGTATGCATTGGCAAAAAACAGGCGTCTGTGTCCACAAAGGATTTTGGGCAGTATTTAACAGGAAATATCTGCTGACCACTTTCTAACAAGGGAATCGTGCAACGTGGCTAGTCATGCGACGTTATGAAAGTGCTGATACAATGATTTCACTTGTGATATAACTTTTGCTGAGTTTGCTCCATTAACTGCAGAATCAGCTTGTCGTTAGGCGTGAGCTGTTTATGTGACTTCTAACGCATCACATCCATCGGTCAGTGACATATACTGTTTCCTGACTCGACATTCATGTGCTGTAAAATTTTCTTTTGCAATTATTACTTTTTATATAAGAATTGTTTATTATTGTAAAAGTTATTTTTTATACATTCTAATATGAAAAAAAGATATATATATATCTACTGGAATAGAGGATAGAATTAGTTTGGATGGTTCTATGTTTGGATGTTTTTAGATGTAAAAATTATTTGTAGTAACAATAAATAAATAATCTTAACAATAAATAATTGTCTGCCAGTGTGAAAACTTCGAAACCAGGGAAAAACCAAATTGAGCAGTCATGTAGGAATCAAGGAGGGGGATAAGTCAGGAAATTTCATACATATGTTTTTCCCAAATTTTGTTTTCACTATAAGAAAGATGATATTTGATGCCATTGTATTGCGTTTTCAAAAAAAGAAAGAAAAAGTCTCATTAAATTTATAGTTTTATTTTAAATGACAATGAATTTTGAAAATTATACTGAAGTGAAAATTCAAAATTTTGGTGTCTTTTAAAAACACTTAAAATTTAGGAAAATAATTTCAGGGTGCACTACTTAGAAATGAAAATTTTTCCAGGGAGTACTTATATTAGATATTATTAGATTATAATATTATTATTATACCTAGTCACTACTGCTATATTTTAATTGAATAAAATCTGTTTGAAATATTTTTCTCCAAATGAGGCATTAAAAATCAGGATGTATGTGGCATATATAAAAAATACAGTATTTAAGGCCAGCTTTCTAGTAAATCTTCCATTATAGTAACAAAAAATCTAGTAACTTACTATTGTATCCTAGATTTGAATCATAAAATTTAGTATTATTTGCTTACTAGCTAACAAATAACTTATATTCATCCTTGTAATTGAATATTTTATTTCAGTATGAAAGGTTTTTACCAAGAGACACTGCAGTAGTTGCTTCTTTTTATGCACCTGTTACATTTCCACCTGCCTCTGTTGTAGTATTCAAACAAGCACAAGATGGTAATTTCTTTATCGTTCTTAAAACAAATGTTGTTTGCAAATTGAAATAAAGTTTAATATTATAACATCTTACATTGCAGGAACTCATGAATTAGTGGCTACAGGATCAGTTCTAGATGTAAATCCTAATCGGATTATTGTGAAAAGAATTGTTCTGAGTGGACATCCTTTCAAAGTTAACAGAAGAATGGCGGTAGTCAGATACATGTTTTTCAATAAAGGTTATTATTCTTTTCTCTTATACATAAGCTCAAAATATTTTATGCCTTTTGTGTAAAATGTAGTACTCTTTTCATAAAGTTGTGTTGAAATTTTCTCATTTGATATCAAACAGCTATTTAAGCCTCTGATTTTTCTGAGTTACTCTTTAATTTTTTACTATATTCAAGGATGATAGTATTTTGAATTTTGGTTGATTTTTGCCTTTTAAAAAATTCCTCCCAATCACATAAAATTTAATCTTTATTTTTAGAGTTATTTTTTTACTTATATATTTGTAGTAACAATAAATAAATAATCAATCATTTAACCTCTGTCCTCCTGAAAAGACAGGGCCTTCTTCAGTGGAGAGGAAGGTTTGGTCAGAGTATATGTATGAGGGGGAAGTAATTTTTTTTTTCTTTTTTGAAGTTTGGTTATTGTCACTTCGATATAGTTTTATATTTTAGAAACCTTACAGTTTTCCAATTAGCTGCTTTACTTTGTGCCTTATTAGTTCATCTTTTGCTACATTTATGAAGACATTTCAAGAACTTTTTTATTGTAATGTGATAAGTTCTATATCTATAGTGTTTGCCAATGGCAGGCATGTTAACATTATTTTTTGTTTATGGCTGTATGTTTTATGTTTGGCTGGTAAGTGCTCTGAAAAAATCAGAATTCTTCTGGTATTTTTAGTGTACTTCGAAAATCTGATTTTTCCCTTGTTTATTGACACTATAACAATGAAACACAGAACTCAGCTGCACACAGTAAGAATGTGGGTAGAAAAGGCACTCTTTTTCGGAAAGGTTTCCCACCAATTCTTATCAACTTGCAAATGCATACCATTTCTTTGTGTACACATTCATACATGATCTCCTGCATTTTTGTCATCATTGTAGTTTTGAATGTTTTTATAAATGATTTGTTTGCTTGTGTGACATGAGCTATCTTTTAATATAATGTTCATCAAAACAATGAAGTCACAATCAAAAGTTCTTCAATTTCTATTGTAAGGAATTTAATTTTATTCGAGTGTAGATATTAAAGCTTTGTGCATTTCTTGTAATCAGGATTTTTTTAAAAATTAGTTATGGCTGCAAAATTTGTATAAACACTCATGCCCCTACAGTGTCTATTTCTTTTGTTGAATTTTTAGTTGATGTTTAGTATTGCTTAAATTGAAATGTGAAATGAAAAAATATAATGTTGAAGGACAAAAAAACAAAAAAACCAAAAAAAAAAAAAAAAAAAAAAAAGCAACTAAAGTGTGTGGTGACGAGGTAGTTGTCATTGCGAAAGTACTCTGGCCATCTTCTTGAGCAACGAGATGCTCTTTTGTTATTTTTTTTTTAAGACTATTGTTTAAAAAAGTTCCTGGATAATCTTGAAAATTCAAAGTCACAGCTTTTCAGGTAATTGAATTTTCCCTATTTAGAAGGATGGGATCTACAGGGTGGCTACTAAATACTGTTACACTCCAAAAAGTACGAATTAATATTAATTGCTTGGTAAAACAGTTTATTTCTCTATTTTAACGTTTGGAAATCTTCTATTAGAGCAGACGAATTTTGTTATAAAGCAAATATTTAAAATTATTTTAAAGATGGAAGCCAAAATAATGATGATTAAACAGCTCTTTGATCGCAGATTTTCCGCTGGTGAAAACTTTAAGCAATTAAAATGCCTTGATTTTAATGGAACATTTATACCGGGTGTCCCAAAAAGGACTGACTGATTTTAAAATTCAATAATTTGCAAACGGTGACAGATATTTAAAAAATTCTTGCAGGAGGGTTATGCATAAGGTCAAAAGTTTTTTTACAGTGATTTTCAATTTTAAATCGAATTACAAACAATAGATGGCGCTGCGATCAATAGACACTGAATTCAGGCTCGATTTTTGGTACTTCGTGGCCCGGATAATACATTTCCATCTCCTTTTTCAGCATGGAACAAGAGAAAGGACCAGAAATCGAGCCTGTATTTAGCGACTATTGCTTACAGCGCCATCTATTGTTTGTAATTCGAACTAAAATCGAAAATCACTGTAATAAAACTTTTGACCTTATGCATAACCCTCCTGCAAGAATTTTTTAAATATCTGTCACCGTTTGCAAGTTATTGAATTTTAAAATCAGTCAGTCCTTTTTGGGACACCCGGTATAAAGAACTATAAATTGATTATTGGATACTAATAGCTATGTAAAGATCGACCTAGGCCCGGAAGTCCACGCTCAGTTCGCACAATAGAGCGCATCAAAAGAATTCGTGAAAAGGTGTGAAGAAATCCACAACGTTCTGCAAATAAAATGGCTGCAGAAGAGAACGCGAGTCGCAGAACTAGGCAAGTTATTATAAATGAAGGTCTGGGTTATGTTCCTTATCGCAAAAGAAAAATTCAAGGTTTGACTGCTGCAAAAAGAATAAAAACATTACAAAGGAGGAAGAAATTGATGAAGTGGCACGGTAGGAAAAGTGTTGACAGAATAAAATTTTCTGATGGGAAGCTATTTTGCACTGAACAGTGCTATAATGCTAAAAATGATGTCGCATATTCAGAAACCCTCGAGGATATACCTGAAACCTTTAGAACTGTTAAACGCTTTCAGAACAAGAATTCTGTTATGGTTTGGACTGCAGTGTTAAACAATGGAAAATTGCCTTTGAAGTTCATCGATAAAGGGATAAAAATCAATGCGAATATTACAAACAGGATATATTGGCTACACATTTATTCCCACAAGCTGAAAGGTTGTATCCCAAACAGAATTGGGCATTTCAGCAAGATTCTACACCTTCGCACCGAGCTAAATCAACACGGGCTTGGCTCCCTGTTAATTATCCAAACTTTATCATGCAAGAAGATTGGCCACCTTCTTCACCGGAACTAAATCCTTTAGATTATTGCGTCTGGGGGATTTTAGAGGCTAAAGTAAACAGACACAAACACAGGAGTTTGGACTCTCACAAAGCTTCCATATTGCGTGAATGGTACCGATTGCCTCTTAAAATGATTCGTGCCGCAATCTGACAATGGCATAAGAGATTATCTATGGTAATCGATAAAGATGGCGGTCAATTCGAGTAAATTTTTTTCCCTGTAAACTTTCATCTCTGATGTTCATCATATTAGTGTAGTTATCATTTTCTATTTTATATTTGTAAAATAAAATGACTGAATATTTGTAACAGTATTTAGTAGCCACCCTGTATTTAAGCAAACCATATATTAAGACTGAGTTACGTTTCAAGATTTTTGTATTATAAATCTTGCTCCTATATTTTTTCTCTGTGTTCTGATTTTTACCTTCTTCTACCTTTACAAGAAAAAAAGTACTGGATTTGTGAAATATTTCAACTTACGGTTTTTGATGGTTTTGTACGTTTTAGAAGGTCCTGAAGACGATTTGATGGTTTTTACAAAATGTCTGTTTTGAATGTTTTAGGTAGCTTTCATTACAAAAAGCTACCTATTGCAGCCGTTCGGAGGAAAGCGATTTCAAAAAACTTTGGTATATTTTCATCGAGCATGACCCCCAGACCCCGAAACCACCCTCCGTTCAAAATTGATATATATATATATATATATATATATATATATATATATATATATATCCATATATATATATATATATATATGAACTTTGTCACACTGTAACTCTCGTATTTATTAACCGATTTGGATGTAACTTGGGGTATACATAGTACATACGAATGTCTCGACCGAGTTCGTTGGCCAGCTTCATCTGCCATTTTGTTTCAAAATGGCGGCCATTTAAAATTTTTTTAAAAATTTAAAATTTGAAATGTGGTACCAAAAAATTGCAAATGGAAAAATATTTTTTTCTTATGTATTTGACCTTTATACAAAGATTCCGGAGCAGTTTTTGTTTCATCTATATCTTAAAAAATGGCTGAGTTATAGCATTTTGAATTTCTAGCGTGGCTGATATTTTGAAACGTCCTGAATTTTGTCACGCGATAAAAGGCGTATTTATGAACCGATTTGGATGTAACTTCGTTTATACATAGTACATACCAATGTCTCGACCGAGTTCGTTGGCCAGCTTCATCCGCCATCTTGTTTAAAAATGGCGGCCATTTAAATTTTTAAGAAAAATTTAAATTTGAAAAGTGGTACCAAAAAATTGAAAATTGAAAAAATATTTTTTTCTTATGTGTTTGCCCTTGATAAAAGGATTCGGGAGCAATTTTTGTTTCAACTATATCTTAAAAAATGGTTAAGTTATAGCATTTTGAATTTCTAGCGTGGCTGACATTTTGAAATGTCCTGATATTTGTCACGTGATAACGGGCGTATTTATGAACCGATTTGGATGTACCTTGGTGTGTACATAGTACATACAAATATCTCGACCGAGTTCGTTGTCCAGCTTCATCCGCCATCTTGTTTCAAAATGGCGGCCATTTAAAAAATTTTAAAAAATTTTAAATTGAAAATGAGATACCAAAAAATTGGAAAATGAAAAAGATTTTTTTTGTATGTGTTTGACCTTAATACAAAGATTCCGGAATGATTTTTGTTTCGTCTATATCTAAAAAAATGGCTGAGTTATAGCATTTTGAATTTCTATTGTGGCTGACATTTTAAAACGACCTGATTTTTGTCACGCGATAACAGGCGTTTTTATGAACCGATTTGGATCTAACTTGGTCTGTACATAGTACACACCAATGTCTTGACCGAGTTCGTTGGCCAGATTCATTCGCCATCTTGTTTCAAAAGGATTGCCATAAAAAAAAAAAAAAAAAAAAAAATTAAAAATTTAAAATGAGGTATTAAAAAATTGGAAAATGAAAAAGATTTTTTTTATGTGTTTGGCCTTAATACAAAGATTCCGGAGCAGTTTTAATTTCTGAAAATTTGTTCTTTTGTTTATATCTTAAAAAAATGGTTGAATTATAGCACTTTGAATTTCTAGCATGGTTAACATTTTGAAACTATCTTGTATTTGTCACGCGATAACACACGTATTCGCCTATTTCGATGTAAGAAGGCATGTGGATAGTATACATCAATATCTCGACCAAGTTCGCTGGCCAGCTTCATCAGCCATCTCGTTTCAAAATGGCGACCATTAAATTAAAAAAAATTATATTTAAAGTGAGGTAAAAAAAATTAGAAATTGAAAAAGGTTTCTTTCTTAAGTATTTGACCTTAATGTAAGGATTCAGGAGCATTTTTTGTTTGTCTTTATCTTAAAAAATGGGTCAGATATAGCAATTTCAATATCTAATGTGGGTGACATTTTGAAAAATCTGATTTTTTGCCTGCGACAGCACTCGTATATATCAATCGATTCGGATGTGAGTGAGCATGTGCACAGCGATTACTAAGGTCTTGACCAAGTTCACTGGTTAGCCTCATCCACCATATTGACTTAAAATGGCAGGCACTTTAAGAAATCGCCGAATTCGGCAGCCAAATATAAGTTACTTTAAATAAAAGCAGTTTGGATAAAGCTGACTAATTTCGCGAAATTCTCATTCATAATGATTTAGTATTGATAAAAATTAGTATTGAATCTCCTATATTCGGTTTCCACTAAACTGAGCTTCGTGTGTTTGAATAATATAACTTGGCTTTTTTAAAATAAGGAATATGAAAGCTACCTCTTCCTCCCGGCAATGGCCGGAAGGACTTTTTATAAATGATTTGTTTGCTTGTGTGACATGAGCTATCTTTTCATATAATGTTCATCAAAACAATGAAGTTGCAATCAAAAGTTCTTCAATCTCTGTTGTAAGGAATTTAATTTTATTCGAGTTACATACTTAAGCTTTGTGCATTGCTTGTAATCAGGATTTTTTAAAAAATTAGTTGTGGCTGCAAAATTGCTATAAACAATCAATGTCTATTTCTGTTGTTGAATTTTTAGTTGATATTTAGTATTGTTTAAATTGAAATGTGAAATGAAAAAATATAATGTAGAAGGACAAAAAAAAAAAAAAAAACTAAAGCATGTGGTGACGAGGTAGTTGTCATTGCGAAAGTGCTCTGGCCATCTTCTTGAGCAATGAGATGCACTTTTGTTATTTTTTTTAAGACTAGTCTTTTAGAAAGTTCCTGGATAATCTTGAAAATTCAGTCACAGCTTTTCAGGTAATTGAATTTTCCCTATTCAGAAGAATGGGATTTATTTAAGCAAAGCATATATCAAGACTTTGAGTTATGTTTCAAGATTTTTGTATTATAAATCTTGCTTCTGTATTTTTTCTCTGTGTTCTGATTTTTACTTTCTTCTATCTTTACAAGAAAAAAGTATTGGATTCATGAAAAGTTTCCACTTCCAGGTTTTGATGGTTTTATACGTATTAGAAGGTCCTGAAGACAATTTGGTGGTTTTTACAAAATATCTATCTGTCTATATGTGACAAAAATTTTGTGGGCGCTCTTTTCTCAAGAACTGATGCACGGAATTTCACAAAACTTTAGATTCAGTTAGACTCTGATATAAACTGGTGCTTATTAGTTTTTGGTGTATATCGCCCAACAGATGGTGCTGCTATCCTGCATTTTTCACAATTACCGCAGTAGCTCTGTCTTAAGAACTAATGCACAAATTTTCATTGAACTTCAGATTCAGGTATACCTTGATAAATATTAGTGCTAATTATGTTTTGGTGTAAATTGCCTAACAGGTGGTGCTGGTATGCTGCATTTTTTTACGATTTTCGTAATAAGTCTATCTCAAAAACTAATGTACAGATTTTCATCAAACTTCAGATTCAGTCAGACGTTGACATAAGTTGTCTCTGATTTCGTTTTGGTGTAAATCATCCAACAGGCGGTGCTGCTATGCTGAATTTCATATCTTTAGAATCCTCATGATGGGCATAGGCGGCCATTTAATTTTGGCACTGTGCTAGCGAATTTTGAAGTATGAACATGTATGAGATATAAGAAAGTTTTGGGATTGGCACATCCAACTAGTTTTATTTTTATGCTATGGATTTTTGAATCTAGGATAGCAGTTTTGCAGGTCTTTCATATTTTACAGTTAAACAGTTTTGATTGTTAATTTTAGAACTATATTGACTCACAATTTTTTTTAATTTTTTATTATTAGAGCTCTAAATTTGGATTTTTTTTTTTTTTTTTTGGTAAAATTTGTTGTTGTTGTTGTTGTTTTTTTCTTGGAAAATATTTTGAAAAGAAATAAACATAATCACCTCCTAAACTAATCTGGCAAGGAATATTTTGTTACTTAATTTCAAATGAATAAATTTAAATCACTCTTGTCAGTGTTTTATGTTTATATTTTCTACATTTAATGATAAAATTGGCTATTTCTAATTTATTAAATTTATATATATGAAACGATAAAAGATAAGCCCCTTTTTATCTCCTTTTAAAATTTGAAATCCCCGTTTTAAAAATAGAAATTAAATGTTAAAATTAAAATTTTTTAAATGCGTTAATAATGGTGTCTCAATTGATTGAATGCAGTTGCCCCTGTTAAGTCAGTTTTTCAGCATCGCATCTCATAACTTTCAAAGATCGTTTTGGCCTATTTCATAAGAATACTTTTGCTGAGGTAAGTGCAACTTTAAAGTCTAGCGGCGACCCGTTGGCTGAGCTGAGCCAACGCCTTTGGCCTGGGCAATCAATCATTCAGCTAGTGGCCAATTATATTTTAAAGACGCCTCCTTTGACTTCAACGACCCCTAGCAGGAATAATGCCAAATACATCATACTTATACTGCTGCACGGGCTGCAAGAGGGTGCTTTTACCATCTAAAGAATGCCTTAACTCCATGCCACTCTGCTCTCAAGGGATCGCTTTGCAATCCACTGAAGTCCCAATGTCCAGCAAATATTAAACTAACCGCTCTCATGTCAAAGGGACCTGATTTCTCAAAAAGATGTAACAAAGATCAATAAATCAGGTCCCCGAAAAAACTGTATCTTCCTTTAATCAGACACTCACTTAATCTGACTTTTATTAATTCATGGATACCACTCACGGTGACTACAAAGATATGCTAGAGGCTCAGAAGGAGCAATCCAACGATCGACACCGAGACAGAAGATCCACAACGGGAGCCCAATTTTGTTACATATATATATGGAGAGAGACAGTATCAGTATACCCTCTAAAAATTACATAACCAGCTTTTTTGTGAATTTTATACCTTTTGTCTATAATTATGTTTTCAATATAATATAAGTTTGTTCTTTTATGAGAAAGAAATGGAGGGAGCTCACTCAGCATAATAAAATAAGCTGTGGGTAATAAATAACTCTTCCTATGTTCTTCCAAGTTTTGCCTATCGTTAATTCAACTTAAAATAGATAAAATAAAATAAACCATCTTTAACTCATTTGGAAAAATATTCATTAATTTTGAAATTTTGTTTTTATTTAAACACTGGGAATTAACTTTTTACATCACAGACATCATGTACAGATTTCAGAGAGTTGTAAATTTAAAAGAGTGTATTGTACATTGTATTTTCTTACCATTTAATTTATTTTATTTTATTTTTGTACTTGCAGAAGATATAAATTGGTTTAAATGTATCGAGCTTCGCACAAAATGTGGACGACGTGGACACATTAAGGAATCACTTGGTGAGTGTTTTTTCTTGTTTATTTTAATTTCATCTTTCGATAGGTTTAAATTTCATAAATTTTTGTTACTTTATTTTAATCAATTCAAAGTTTTATACCATATGTTGATGGCATAAAATACTTAAATTTTACAAGATATTGCATGAGTACAAATCTCCTGTTGTTAATTTATATAGTGTCTTGTGCATTTTTTTTTATTTCTCACAAGAAAATGAGAGTATTAAACATTTATTTTACAAGGTCCTTACAAATCACCATCACTATATTTTGTGTGCAAAAAATTCTCTTTTGTATAAGATATGCCCCAAAATTAAGGAAATGTTCATATTTTTTAAGGAAAAAACATGAAAGTAGAAGAATGATAGTATCAGAGTCTGTATATGGGGAACATCCACTGGTACTCTTGTGGCCATTAGAGCAAATTTTTATAAATACTTACAATTATTTTATTACAAAATATAATTAAGATAAAAATTAATATAACCAGTTAAATACCACTGTGCTCCACTCACATAAAATAAATCAAAATTTTGTTACTCTTGTGACCAGAGTGTCATAAGAGTAACAAAATTTTGATTTGATATATAGACAAGTAAAATGCTCTTTGTTACAATTTCTTGATATATGTTACGTGAGTGAAAACACAGTGGTATTTAGCTGGTTATATCAATTTTTTATCTTAATTATATTTTGTATTAAAATAATATGAAGTATTTATAAGAAAATGCTCTCTATAGTCACAAGACTTAATGAATGGACGTTCCCATATATATTATGATATTTTTGAAAATATAAAAAAATATCCAATATTATATTCAACTTATCACTGATTATAAATATTTTCAGACTTAATATAAATCAGAGGCTCATATTGCACTTAGCATGAAAACTTTATAACACTGTTCTAATTATTATTTTTTTTTTCACTTACAACAAAACTGAAGATCAACTAATTAAAAACAAAAGTTAAACAATTTGCTCTTTACACTTATCAAAAAACAAACAATAGGATTCTGTGTCCAAAAAAAAAAAAAAAAAAAAAAAAAACATGTTTCATACAACATTTTAAATACAAAATAATTTTTTTATTACAAAATTTGAACATAAATTTAAGCTTATCTGCTTGTTCATTCCTTAACCTGTTGTTCAGTTAAGAAAAAAAAAAAAAAAAAAAAAATCTAATGAAGCAATAATTCTAATGAATAACTTGTTATCTAAACTCTTTCAATGGCTGTTCTAAATTAATATTGTTCCAGATAATTATTGGTTTTTTAAAAATTCATAATTATTGGTTTTTTAAAAATTCAGCTTCAAACATAAAACTTGGAAGATACATTTTTTCCTCTTTTGGTTAAAAAAAAAGACACTGCGTGGTACAAAAGTTCTTTGTTTACAAAATAACGCATGCAATGACACTTGAAAAATTCATTTACACTTATTTTGACTGAAAATATAAAAAATATCATGCATATTGATATTTTAAAATTAACCGTCAAATATATGAAAATATCAAACTTACTGATATTTTGAAAATAAAATCTGATATATATTTTGATATATATCACCAAACCCTGGATAGTACCTAAATTAAAATAAAACTATTTATAGCAAAATACTACAATTGCTTTTGAACAGTACACTGACCTTTTAGAATCCTGCAAAATTCATGTCTATCACCTGAATCATCTCTGTAATAGCTGGCCAATGTTAGTAATTACATTCAATTTCTTTTCTCTGTTTGTTTGTTTTTTTTTTTGTTTTGTTAAACTAACAAAAGTACTAACAAAAGTGTAATGTACATCACACAAAAGTGAGAAATACAAAAAGAAATGTACAAAAAAAAAATCTTTACTTTCATTGTATAAAACACACCATTTTTAAAATCACATTTTAACTTTTGAAAAGGGCATTTTGTACACCAGAGAATATAGTATTGACTCTTTTACTGGTTAAATCTTAAGATCTATCATCATCATTTAATCAGAGACTTGAAAAACTAAATATCAAAACCCTTTTCATTTGCAGCATTTCCCATTTTATCCTTACTAAGAAAAATACATATGCTAAGATTTTTATGAAGTTTACCTCCTAAAGTAAAACACAAATGAATGAAATTCAATAATAGCTTCTTGATAGAAATTGTACTGAATTTATAAGTTCATAAAATCTGGCAATGATAAAGATTTTCCCTTTGTGAAAACATGTGCAGATAAATTCCATGAAAATGGAACTTATCCATTGAACCCACCTTAAAAGAGAACAAAAAAATCATCATCCAAACAGAAGAAATAGTATAGAAATTTGCCCCTTATGGTGAAAACCTGTCTAAAATAGATACTTGAAGCAAAGAACTTGAATCCACTATTAAGGCTGTTCTCAAATCCAAGGGGTCAACTTTCTGACATAAGTTTTAATTCATTTTTGTTCAGAAACGCATGAAACTAGAAGGTGTTGTTATTCAGAAACTATGTCATTGAACTGTTTTTTTTTGTTTTCTTATAAACGCAATAGATCTTTCAGAAAATACTGTCAAAGTGGGTATTTTGAACTGAACTTCCGAACGAAGGAAGAAAATCCAGTCAATAAGGGGAGAAAAATGTCATGTCACGTGATCAAAATCACTTATAATTCAATAGGTAATTGAACAAAAATAGGAAAACACAGTTCGATTCCAAATCGCTTCCATGGTCAGGCTTTCCAATTTTATATCTTTCCCTTAAAAAATGAATTTGTAAATATGTCAAAACGTTTTGCGCTTGTTGAGCAGAGCAGTTGAGAACACAGCCTTAAAAGCTCTTTGCTTGAATTTACTTTTGCATACTGAACTGTAAATAGCAATATTTGGTATAATACAGGGCAAATTGAAAAATTTAAGACAAAGATGGCGGGTAGGAAAAAAATCCAATATGGCCCCATTTTACAGAAATTGCAACGGTTTCTGGTAAAGCAGGAAAATTAGTTTTTCTCTAAGTATTAAATCTGCCTTAGCTAAAAATTTCATGATTACATTTCTCAATTTAAAGTAAATAAACTAGAAAACAGGAATTCTGCTTTTTCAGAATTTAGTGTCGCCCCCGATGACAAAAAATATATGTACAGTAGAAGATCTTTATAACGCAAACCTAAAAACGCAAGGTTGTGCGTTATATGGATCACATCATTAAATTCACCTTGTAAACATGGCCAAATATGTCTGAAACACATCAAAATACATTAGAATATCTTTATACTGCATTCCTTGTCACTAAGAGTTATGCAAATTATAAACTTTTGCATAATATAGGTCAGACATTGTTAAATTTACTTTATAAACATGATCCAAATATAACTGACACAACCATCCCTTATATTAGACATTTTCAAAAATGTTTATTGTAATAATAGCATTTTTTTCAGTAAAAAGGTCTTAAATTAGAAGATAAAGTGAACTAATGTGTCAAATTTAGTCCTCAAGAGAGTAGCAATATTTTACAATGTGAAAATGCAGGTGCTTTTTAACTGCAAAAATTATTGTTTACATCTGAGAAGTTGTGCGTTATATGGAGAATTGCGTTATAAAGATCTTCTACTGTATATAAATATAAATACAGTAAAGTCCCGATTATCTGAGTTAATCAAACTTATACCTTTGGAATGGATCATTTTCTTCTGATGGACTGATGCCTTCCATTATTATGAAACAGTCATTATAAATGAAGTGTTAAGTGAAGATGAAAGAGCAGCCATAATAAGTTAGAACTCTGATTTTCTGGTCAGAATAGGAAAAAAAAAAATGGCCATAATTTTTTTTTTTGAAAAAAAAAATATGGCCATTTTTAAAAAAAAAAAAAAATATATATATTATGATAAATGGGCCACTGGTAATAATTACATTGATCTAGTTGAGATGTAGGGTCTGTAGCATAATCCTGCCGTGCTTATATTATGATAATCTATCATGAGTGATGGAAGATTATACATTATATGATGTAATGGATGTAGATGCAACAACTTCACCGATTCAATTGAGCAGCTTAATCTTTGTAGACGTTCATCGTTTCTCATTTAAGATGGGTTGCAATCGATTGGTCAAAACAGTGGATATGATTATTAGGAATTTCTCCAGGAGACAAGAAAAGAAGCATTTCTGGTCACAGGTTTTTATTTAATAACATCGAGCGGCAGTTCTCACCAAAATAACGCTGCAGTGCCATCAATAAGTTTGATGTATTCAACATCTATAATCGTTAGTAATCATTTTGATTACATCTTAAGTTAAATCTTTAGAAAGAACTACATAGTGGCAGACACACAGCCTGGGGGCAGTTTACACTTCCAAAACTCAGCAAATTCTCCTGGAGAATCATGTGTAGTCCGCTTTTTACTTCCTAAGCGTAGGAATACAAAATTGATGTAGTATGTGCTCTAAACTAATTAAGACGTAAAGATATCACACCATGAAAAGAGAGCTGACAGCTAGCGGATGAATAAGAAAGTAAAAAGGAAACCCCATAATTAAGCACGGGAAAGGAAATTCTCGGCTGGAATAAAATGGCTATCAAAGAACATTCTAAAATGCGAAAGATTGACAATGGAACATTTAGTTTAAGAATACTAAAAGCGTAATAATTAAGTGAATTAGACAAGTGAGAATAAATTAAAGAGAATTTAACCGAGTTAGCGATAGATATTATTTAATAATAAAGATTTAGTGAATATAGAGTAGTAATTTAGAATAGTACAGGGAAATCGCGAAGGAAGATTTAATATTGTAACATATATATATTTTTTTAATTTAAGGATTTTAACATTTTACGATCCACATTTTAACATTTGTAAATGATACTGAACATTTTTATTTTCAATGTTATGTCTTATTTTGAATATCCTCAGTTATATTAAAATTAAGTTATTCTTTAATTTAGCATTATTTTTAATAATGTATCTTAATGTATTTCATAGTTTTTATTTTGTCTTTGGTTTAGGTTCTCATGGTCATATGAAATGTATTTTTGATAAACAGTTACAATCTCAAGATGTAGTTCTTATGTCCCTGTACAAGAGAGTTTTCCCAAAATGGACTTTTGATCCTTATGTGCCTACACCAACAAATGAAATGCACGACAATCACAACATAGAATCTATGATGTAAATATTTTAAATAAAAATTGTTGTTTGTTGAATATGCTTTATCATTACATTTTAGAATACATATAAATCTATTCATTGATAGTTGTGTATTAGCTTAGAGCCTGTTAATTTATTTTACCTGTGACACTAAGATAAATGCTGAAGCAAGAAATGTAGTTATACTGTTTATAAATGGCTAGTTATATCTTATTTTGTTACTTCATTTAATATTTCTTTGTTTCACTTCTGTGAAACACACCCGCATAATTCTGGCTTTTCATAATCAAACTGAATTTTTTTTTTTTTAGAAACAGAGTGGTCATTATTTCTTTCAAACAATGATCCAGGGCCATAACCAGTGAGCCATGGGGGCTCTGAAAAAGTGGGGAGGCTAACATCTTTTAACCCTCTCGCTGCGTAATTATTATTCTTTTTTTAAATCAAAATTGATTCAAAAATTGCTCATTTATTTTATTACATATCTCAAATCTAAATATATTTTAGAGTTAAAATATGTAAAATTTTTTTGTTTAAATGAAGAAGTAGATTTAAAAGATTGCAGAAATCGCGAGTTGCACAAATAATGCTACTTTTATGTTGCCGTGGAAATTGTGCGATGTGCAGCGAGAGAGTCAATCTATATTTCTTATGAAAGTTAAATATAATAAAACTTATGAAAACAGGCCTGTTTATAAAGGAAAGCTTACAAACCTAACTCGGCTATGAAGAAACACGCCTATAACGTAACCTGAGGAGAATTTCTGTAATTAATACTGCTCTATTCACACTTCAGCATCCTCGTTCCTCAAACTCTCCTCAGCCTTCTACTCTTTCCAATATTAGCACTGTGTTACCCTTCTTTCCTAAATCAAGCTTTCCCATTGCTAAAATTCTTAGACAATATGACTTCAAAATAATTTTTGCCCCTACCAATAAACTCACCCTCTCCAAACTCAAAGACCCTATTGAATTATCCAATTCATGGGATATCTACAGTATTAATTGCCAGTGTGGCCTTTCCTATATTGGACAAACCAAACGCTGCTTAAAATTGCATATCAAAGAACATCAACAATATATTAAAAAACAAGAAATCAATAAATCCTCTATTGCAAAACATTGCTGGGAGATGAATCCTACTTTTGACTTCAGTTCGGTTAAAATAATCTCTAAACCTACTTCTATACACGAACTTAACTTCCTTAAAGCATTTCATATTTATAAAAATTTTAAAAATATTGTTAATTGTGAATTCGCTATTCCTCCATTATCAGATTGTTGGAAATATTACATAAAAACTTCTTTCTCTTAATCTTTTTTTTTTCCTCACTACTTCTGTTCCATTTCCAATCTATATTCCTATTGGCTGTTACCTGCAATCCTCTGTTTTCCTATTGGTCAATAAACCTTTAACTTGAATCCCCACCTCTCCTATATATATGTGAGCAAATTTCCGCTATTCTTACCACTGATGAATGTATGCTATATGCTACCAAAACCGGTATGCTTATAATAAAAAAAAAAAAAATTCTGATTTAACTTTGTTATTTTTTACGCTTCTATAATGCATTTAAAAGTACTTTTTTTTCCCCAATACGACAGTATAAAAATTGAAAATGTGCGATGCTTAGAAGTTAAAAAAATTGCTATAGAGTATTTAATTGTACTGCTTTGTTTTATGGCTGGCTTCTGTAAGGTAACGTTATTTTTTGGAGATGACACAAAATAAGCTGGGAGAAAGAAATAGCATACCATACCAGGGGCTAATAACAGAAGTTCCTAGATCATTATTGTAGATGCGTATTTAATTTAAAAAAAAAAATCATTAGTGACCTATGGGGTTAGAAATGTTGATGACCACTACACTAAAGGGTACATGCTACATAGCAGTGGCACCAACTTATATGGGGCCCGAGCCCACCCAATTTTCATTATTCTCTTTTGTTTCTTATTTATTTTTCAATCTCCAAAAGAAAACAAAAATCCATAACGTTCTTAAAATTATTTTGTTTGAAAATATGGTAAATATAGCCGTAACAGACGCACTGGAGCCTAGAGCCCCGCACTCCTCTTAAAAGATGTTAAATTAATTTTCTCTCAAAATAGAATTTTCTTCTTATTTAAAAGTGAGTATCAAAGGGTGGAATTTGTTAAATTCCTTAGTGAGTATAAGGCAACAACAATTTATGTTAATGCTTTTTTAATATTCATAAAGCACATAAGTGACAGAAAAATATGTTGCTCAAAGGGTGTGTTTTAAGAACAGGTGAACTATCATCAGCAGTTAAAGAGATTGTCATCATTACATCTATTTTGAATCACCCAGTATAGTTTAAGTAAATAGTAGAATTAATACAAGTATTTCAACGTATTTGCATTCGATGTCCATTGTGTTATTTTTTTAGTTATTTGCTTTTAATTTGTCATAGTCACAGTATAATCGTAAAAAGTTTATGAGAATATACTTTAATAAAAAAACAACTTTATATTCTACTCAAAAGTTTTTAACTTGACTTTTCATGACTTGAAATATCATATTTTACCATACTTTAACAGAAAACAAAATACCATGTAATTTTACTCTAAAATGGCTGAGTCCACCTAATATTTTTCAAAAGTTGGCGCCACTGCTATTCCATTTGAGAAGAAGGGTTATTACTTTTAACAGCATAGCATTCTGTTCTGGTCGCTGCAGCGTTGCAGAAAATCAAACTTTTAGTAAAACACTCGAGTTTTCCTACTAATTGCAACAAATGAAACTCTTCAATCTTGTATGAATTAAACAGTGCATATATTTATATTTTAACACCTTCAGAACTAGTGTCCCTTACACAAATTTTATTTGGTTGGCACCACTTATTTTTAAACAGTTACTTTCACTTACAAAATCACAAAAATGCTCTAGATAAATAAAACAAATATTATATTTCTTTATTACAGATACAAAAAACAAATTTTGTATGCACCTTTTGAAGATGTATATATGCACAGAGTTTTATAATATAGATGCACGCCATGCACGGAAAATTTTCTGCAAAATTCAGAACTTTGTGGAAAATTTTTCAGGGAAAAAAAACTTATTTTTTGTTCTTAAAACTTTTTTTTTTTTTTAAATACCAAAAAATATTCCCCAATTTTATGTACGATTTATTTATTGTTTGCCAGGGGTGAGTCTGTTCCTAATTTTCCAGAAATTTAAGGCATTCGGTTCCGAAAATTTAAAAAAATGGGCCATCAGTCTGAAATTTCAGACATAAAATAATATCACTGAAAAATATTGCGAATTTCAACAAATGGCTGCCGAAAAAAAACAATTTCGTCAATCGTTCGCAGAAAAAAATCACCATTTTCATCAAAGCATCGTGGGAAAAACGTGAATTTCCTCAAAGGACTGCGGAAAAAACATGAATTTCTTCAATAGATTGTGAAAAAAATAGAATTTTGCAAAAAACTGCATATTTCGTCAAAGGAACACATGAAAAAACGAATTTCATAAAAGCATAGTGAAAAAAAGACTGAATTTTGTCAAAGGATCGTAAAAAAAAATGCAAATTTCGTAAAAGAATCACGGAAAAACTAATTTCGTCAAAGGATTGCGAAAAAACACGAATTTCGTCAAAAGATTGCAGAAAAAAAATGCAAATTTCGTCTAATAATCGCAGAATAAAACTAATTTTGTCAAAGTGCCACGGAAAAGGCGTGAATTTTGTCAAAAGATCGCGAAAAACACAATTTTGTCAAAGGACCACGAAAAAAAATACACGAATTTTTTCAAAGGATAGTGAAAAAAAAGAAAATTTCGTCAAAGGAGCATAGGGAAAAAAAAAAAATTTCGTAAAAGCATAGCAGAAAAAAATGCAAATTTTGTCAAATGATTGCAAAAAAATGCTAATTTCGTCAAAGCACCGTGGAAAACGTGCAAATTTTGTCAAAAGATCGCGAAAAGACACAAATTTCGGCTAAAGACTGCAGAAAAAATGCGAATTTTGGCAAGGATCGCAGAAAAAACGGGAATTTTGTCAAAGGATCTCAGGGAAAAAAAAAAAACGGCAATTTCATCAAAGGATCACAGAAAAAAATGGGAATTTCTTCAAAGGATCGCAGAAAAAAAACGGGAATTTTCGTAAAAGAGCTAAAACTCATAGGTCTCTTTAATGATGATGCCTATGAATGGATCTCTCAAAATGTGATCCGGTTGTTTCAGAAGAATGACACATTATTTCTGTGAACAGAGTGACTGGCATTTTGTGTAAAGAGGTCACGATATTAAGGATTGGGCTGCTTCTAAATACATTGACAAAATAATTGATAAGAATTCTTTTAGCTTTATTATTTTTTAACCAAAATAATTATTCCTTAATATTAGTAATTTAATTAATTTTTAATTTAAATGGTAATTATTTTAAAACTATTGTTTTTAATTCATATCATCAAAATAATATAACACATTATTTCATTAAACATTAATTTTCAGAAAGTTTTTGACCCAATATTTATGTGCACAGAAAGTTTTTGGTTTTATACAAGTCTGTATATGTACCCCTAGTCCTGAAGGGGTTAAATGCTAAAACAACTTCAAATGCTTTCTTTGACTTACTACTTTGAATTCAGAAATCTCTTATAGTTCACTCAAAATCAAGTGAGAGATAGAATAAAAATAAAAGTTGCCAATTTGTACCAAAGAGTTTTTCACTTATTTGGCAATTTTATAAAAATGCATAGTTAAATATTTGTTCTCAATAAAAAAAAAATTTGTTGACAAATATTTAATGTTTAAAATTTAACTAATCAAATTAGTAATTTTATTTAATTGACACATTAATTATACAAATTAATCATTTATTGATTTTTTAATTAACTTTTCATCAAAACATTTCTAATTTCTCTTATTGCAGTTTTAGGATTAAATTTTAACATATTTTTATAAGTTTTAAAAACATTTCTTCCTTAGCTTTGTTAAAATGCAATCTCTTTTGCATCATTTTTGTTATTTATTTATACATTTTTTCTTTTTTTTTGAAGGATTTGATTTTTTTTTTTTTAATCAATTTTAAAGAAACAAATATTGATTAAGATAAAGAGAAAACAGACAATATTAATTTTTGGCAAAGCAGTGACCATAGTTTTGGCAACAATCAATACTTCGCAGCGTTGGTTGTAGACAATACATTATAAAAGCTGCCAATTTATATGTGCGTTCATTTATTTTTTTCATCTCTCTTAATTTTGAAAAGACTATATCCATGATATAAAAATAGGTTCAGTTAAGTATTATAACATATATTTACACATATCTTTTCACAATAAGAAAACACAAATCTAGATGTAGGAAACTTTTTCAGTTTTGTAATGAAAACACAATGGTGTAAAAAACATTGATTATTCCCGTTATCGGATTATGTTAAAATGATGGTAAAGCGATAGAATTTCTGTATCTTTAGTATTTTTTCAATCATGTTGACAGAATAACATAGAATCTAGAATTAAGTATTAATGCAAGCAACTACAAAGTAACAGAATACAAAAACAATTTTATTTTAATAAATAAAAAATATATACATATGTTTTATAATCTCAAACTGTTCATTGAGATTATAAATTAATTAAAATTCTTTTTTAAAACACTTTAAAAAGTGTGTTCATTTACAGATTCAGTCTCATCGTACACTAGAAGGTGCTCTTCTGAAAGCATTAAAATGTTCCATATACTGCTGGACAGTATCGACAGTTGTGTATATCTCATTCATTTTCCCTTGGAGATACTGAGAAGGACACTGCACACTATTTCCCATAAATCCCTGAAGTAATTCTCTCATTAAATCCCAGCAAGCAACAGGAATAACACATGGAGTATACTCAACCTGTAACAAAAATATTTTGCATATCAATGTTTGGTTTACAGCCATCACTAAGACCTTTTTATTGGTGGGGGAGAGAAACTTAAATTGCAAAGTCAAATTTCAGTATTTGCCAACTTACCACAGTTAGAAAATGTAATATAGTTTTTATTTGTTAAAAGTTTAATAATATTCCTGATTAAAATAGCAATTAAAGCTTTTGTGCAGGAATATTAAAAAGCAATAAACCAACGTTTAAAATGCCCAAATAATGCGTGAAAAGCAGCAAACAGCTGTTTCGAATCTACAGCGAGATTCTTCTTCAGTGCAAGATAGGGAAAAAAGGGAACAGCGTGCTAGAAAAAGCAAGGCTGAGCAAAATGATAGACAGAGACGCGCTGGCTTATTATACCCTCTGCGGGTAGCGAAAGCGCCAGAAACAACCAGAGAGAGAAACAGTGGAAACGAACACCCCACTTGTCCACCCAGTTGTTTCCACTGCTTCTCTCTCATTGGTTGTTTCTGGCACTTTCGCTACCCACATAGGGTATACTATAAGGCAGCGCATCTCTGTCTGTCATTTTGCTCAGCCTTGCTTTTTCTAGCACGCTGTTCCCTTTTTTCCCTATCTTGCACTGAAGAAGAATCTCGCTGCCGATTCAAAACAGCTGTTTGCTGCTTTTCATGCATTATTTGTGCATTTTAAACATTGGTTTACTGCTTTTTAATATTCCTGATTAGTTTTGTAATTTTTGCCATCTATCAGAAATAGAAAATATATATTATATTTTTTATTAAAGTTTTAAACAAATTTGCCAAGTGTAATAACATTTGCGAATGTTTGGAGAGGAGGCTCCCCTCCTGTCCCCTCGCTAGCGAGGCCCCTTCCTGTTTACAGCACATAATGAAATTGCTATTTATACCAAAAAACTAGTCATTGGGGGCCACCGTAACACTTACCCAACATGGATATGCACAATATAAAATATGAAAATAAAACATGTGTAAACTATTTATAAAATGCATTGCAATTCCAAAATAAAATTTAAATATTTTTAATACATTGTAATGCTCTATTACTGAATTGAGGGTACTACTTGATTATCCTGTCGAATTATTTTGATAAATTATATAAATCGCCAAACTACTCTCAAAATGATACAAGCCCTTGGCAACCCGTTTGGTCTCCCTTAAAATTTATGTTTGAGAAAGCATGCTAAGCATTGTATCATGTTACTTTTATTCATAATTTAATTTACTTGGAGCCCCTTAAATTTAATTAATATAATCCCTTAAGCTAATATTAGTTTTTGTTGCATTAAAATATCTCAATTTGTTGATTTTCTATAAGCAAGTAGGTTTACAATGGAACTCTATGGGAATTTGGCGAAATATTAGAGATATCGCCAAGTTGGCAACAAACTCTGCGGCATTTGGCGACAGAACAGATATATAGATTGGCATTTTAAATAACAAAAGAACAAATAAATTAGTAAAAGATTAATAAAATACAAATAAAACGTCACATTAAAAATCACTTGATGGCGCAACAAACAAATGTAACGTGTTTGATGTCAAGTGAATGTGACATTTACGATAAGCCATTATTGGCCTTTAATCTGATAGTTTGGCGACAGCTTTTTGGTTGACGGGATAATCGAGTAGTACCGAATTGTGTAAAAGAAACATCCTTATAACTCCAAAAATGATAATCATATTAACTAACAGTTTACTGCGTCAGATTAAGAGTCTCATTTCCAATTAAAATGTATCTTTGCATTGAAATTTGAATGAAATACAGGGTGATGAAAAATCGGATTACAAATATCTCGGCAACTAATTATCTGATTAACTTCATTCTTTATGCAAAAATTATGTCTTTTTTTATTGTCTTTTATATTCACTCTTCAAATAAACAATTTCGAAAATTTTTGTATTCCTTTTATCACAACGAATATTTCAAGTGTTCGAAAAGAATACTTCTGGATAAGCGAGGTTACTGATATTCAATAGGCTTCTTCCCATTATTACATACTAAGTACACACCAAATTTCAAGTCTCTATCTCAATTTGTTCGGGAGATAGAGCATTTACAGACACACACATAGACAGACGTCAATTTTTTTTTCTAAAAATATGTTTTTCGGAATCTTGAGTATCTGAAACGTGTAAATCTGTCAATTTTTTTTTTAAATTTCTAAAATGATTACAAGAATTACCCTATACTATGTATGATGGGTAAGTAATAAATAAAATAGCCATAGAACGCAGATAATATAACTCCAGAAAAACCATTGATATGTATTTGCACATAAATAATTAAAGTTGTAATTTTTCTAAACTGTGTTAACTCGTATCCAGCATTTTTCTGGAGTTATTTTACCTATTTTTTATGAATACAGTAGCCTTCCTAAAATCCGCATATCATCACAGATGTAAAAAACGAAATTTTCAGTTCAGATGCAAGGAAAAAATTGCAGAATTTTTTAGTTTTATATCAATCTGTATGCACTTTGACATGTAATTCTCAAAAATATAACTAAACTCATGGTTTTTCATGAAGAAAGTATAAATTTTTTTTCTGAAAAAAAAAAAAATCAAGATATTGTTGATATCGCTTGTAATCACAATCTTTTTTACCAAATACACTTATGTATTAATCAGGCTTTTTTGGTTATTAAGACTTAACTAAACCTGAATTTAAACTTCCTTACTTTATGATTTTGAATAATTCAAGAAAAATGTATCTCATCCTTATTATTCATGTTTAATTATACATTATTATTTACTTGAACTTTA
>CAWVRF010001475.1:0-102000 GCA_963932465.1 Maratus speciosus | reverse complement strand
TCCTAAAGGATACTTTCCTTATGAATTTAATATTGATGGATTTCTAATCACAGCAAATTTGTATGTTTTAAAATCTCTTGCATATGATATTTTATTAGGATATGATGTGATTAGCAGATTAAATTTGGCGATAGACGAGAACGGAATTCAAATCGTTGGCGAACGCAAAAATGTTCAAGTAGGTTGCACTGAAGTTTTGAAGAATTCTATTATAAAATTGAATCGTGCTGCCAGAAGTAATAATGAAATGAAAGTGTCATCATTGGATAATTCACGTGTTGAAAATATTATAGTTACAAATGATAATAATGCACGAGATAATTTCTGATTAATTTAGCGAGCGTCATAGATGATGATAAAGTTGATTTTAATCACGTCAAAAATTTGAAAATAAGAAAACAAATAAATAAATTAGCAAAGGGATACAAACGAAATAAATCAAAAAATACAGGATCACGGAGGGGCAAAATTTTATCTGATGAAATTGATAATCCTGCACATGATAGAAAAGGCGATGTAAAAGATTGCCATAGGAATTTCGATTATAGAGGAGAGAACAGAAATTTTAATAGACCAATTGATAACAGAAGCAATAATAGATATGGCCAGAAATATGTTAAACAGTCATTCCATGGAAGTTACAATAAATATCGATATGGGGAAACAGAGTTCAGAGAATTCTTACCAAGATGAATCAGAGATTCCCAAAAATTTTGAGATTAACGATTCTTTGATACCTCAAGATATGACAGAAAGTGAAGGTTTGATGAATAGTTCATCGGATATGTTTGAACCTAATGATGCATTTGACATGCTAGAAAGTGCTTCACCTACTTCAAAAGCAAAGTATAATCCGAATTTTCCTCCTAGGTACAAAAATAGAGACTACTATAATGGTCGAATTAATTATAATTATGATGGTCGACGATCAGACAGAGGTAGCTATAATGAGCAAAGAAATTCCCAACCATTACGCAGGTATAGTGTAAAGCGAACTGAAAACTCGTTTAACAAATTTGAAAAGAGATATGAAAATGATCTTAGAGATCATGATCATGACAATTACAAATCAGATTATAGGTCTGGAAGTTATAGACATGATAATGGGTGATATGGAAAACAAAGGTATAACGACGGTAGAAATAGTTCTCATCATAGATTTAAAAGAGCTAATAGCGGAAAAGATGCTTATTCCAATTCTTATATTTCTAGAGGTAATAAATATACAGCTTCTAAAGATAGAGATGAATATACAGAAAGAAATTATAGGGAAAATAGGTATACTGATTCTAAAGATAGAGATCAATATACAGAATATATGAAGCCGTAGGGTAACGCATCTGCATAACATGATATGTTTTTGTTTTATGTTTATTTGTCTAAATTTTTGTAAGAAGCAACTGACGGGGTCGCCAGAAACGTCAGGATGACCGAAAATGTGGGAATAAAAGGTAAGACTCAATGGTAAAATGAACGTGATATCTCAAGCGAGACTCGTAAAAGGTGAACTCAAAATGGCAGAGCGAGATGTTGTTGTTCTATAGATATTCAGCAATGGAACCGGTTAACGTTTTTTAAAGCAAAGCTCAGGGAAGCTTTTGCGAATTCTACGATATTATTTTGAATGTTAAGCTGTATGTTTTTTGATATATTAAACCTTTTAATACCTATTCACAGTTTGGAGAACCAGGGGTGATTGTGAATTCATGAAAAAATACCTGAAATTTTAGCGAGAAAAAAATTTCTTATGGAAAGATAATATATAATTTATTGCAGGGAGGTCCAAATCCTCTCACTATGAAAAATATTAATTGTAATTATGTTTAACAATCACATGAAATTGATATTTTAGTCTTATTTTATGAATTTAACTATCAGAAAAACTAGAATTCTGGTACTGAAAATGAAATAAATACCTGAATTCAGGTATAATACCTGAACACAATCACCCCTGGGAGAACATTAGTTTCAATTAAGCAACACAGTACTCACATTAAAACACACACACACACACACATATATATATAATATATATATATATATATAATTCTGTTTTAGACATTTTTGCCATGTTTGAGGTATAAATATACGCTATCCATAACGTTGGGAGGGGACCATGAAATTTTTTCTCTTGTAAAAACAAAATCATAAAATATCTCAAAGATTTCCATTTGATACAGGTTTCCTAATGTAAATTTGTATGTTTAGCATTCCTTGCGTCAGGACAATGAAACTTTTCAGTTTTAGACAGTATTGCATTGTAGACAAGCTATGTTTTCCCAAGTTTTACGGCATATATAACGTAAGTTTTGGATCCCCTCCAAATAGAAATCCTGGTTATGCCACTGACAAACCTCTCTTATACTATCATTTTTTTTAATTTTTTTTTTTGCATCCTACTCAGAAATTTTTATAAGGACGCTATTAAACAGGTGATTTCAGGGAAAATATTGAAATTTTTACTGCCTGAATTCAGTGCCAAACTGAAGTTTTATTCATAATACATAGTTGTAGTTATTCTACCTGAATTTTCATTCATAACCTTAAAAATAATGAATAGATTTTAGAAAAGACCTACTTTGCTGTGAAGACTTTACAAGAAGAACTTAAAATGGCCACTAAACAACACTACACTAGATTGTCTAAGGAATATAGCTGACAGAATCTATACTCATTTGCCTTACAGAAATCTAAAAAAAAAAAAAAAAAAAAAACCATGGAATTTAATGCAATTCATTAATTTAGCAATTATGGTGAACAGGGTCATGTTATGCATTGCTTTGGGGAAAACAAAAGTTTAATTATACAAAAATATAACAATGCATGAAACTTAGTAAAAGTACAATGCAATGATCTAAAATCATTATAAATGAACTACTACTTAATGCACTATAAAGACTAAAATTTTATTCATTATTGTTAAAGTTATAAATTGAGACTTCAAATAGAATAAATAAAACTATGTATAATAAATAAAACAGGTAGGCAGTGAAGTTAGGCATGACAATTTTTAGTATTTTCTCTAAAATCATTTTTTTAAATGTCATTGTGGCAATTTTTGAGTTTGATGCAAAAAAATTGCAGTAGAGGAAAAGGGGGGGGGGGAGGAGGATATGCAATGCAATAGACGCCACTCTGTGTTTTAAAATTTCCTTGTAGTACATGTATTCTTATTTTGTGTATTAAATAAAAGGAATAATAATTGTTATCAGGGTTGGCACGGTTTAAACCAAGTGGTTTTAACCATGGTTTAAACTACAGTTTAAACCAATTGGTTTTTTTTGTCAAAAAAACCATTTGGTTTTTTACAACAAATCTAACATAATATTTTTTTCTTATTTATAATTTAATAGTTTTAAATATTAATAGAAGTAATTTCTACTTTTCACACTTCATCTCAGCAGTCAACATGATACATAATGAGCCTAGGTCATGTTTCTATGCATGCAGAAGGAAAATTAGCATGTGGTGATGAACATGTCTGGTACCCTAAAGATTTATCTTAAAACGTGAAATTAGAAAAGATAAAATAGATAAATAATATTCAATATTTAGCATAAAGTATTTTCATTTAAAAAATGCAGATTATTTACAGCAGTTAATAACAAAATACAAAGATCTTTATGATTTTGGTCAAATTGTAAAAGAAAATTTTCCAGATTGGGGAAGATTATCCTTAAAGAATTTAAAATAATAACTTAAGATATGAAGTTGAATAACACTGCTTGCAAAAATTGAGTGCTAGTTATAGCATTTCAATAATACCAATCGATCTTTTCTGTTAGTTGCTGAATCTAATGGCCAAAAATGTTGACTTGGACACTTGGAGTTATCACTCAGAAAACAAAATAACCAGAAATATTTGGATATTAAAAAAAATAATAATAACAACCACAGAATAATATATTATATTCATGAAACTGCATCAAATATTTATTGATTATTATATTATTAATCCAATGATTCTTCATACGATTTTCAAGGTATCAATGTTTCACTGTGTGGAGCAGTTTACTTTGAACATAAGACATAGCTGTTACTAATAATGTTTAAATTAGAAATGATTTCAATCTTCTATACAATTGATTAACTATTTAATTTAAATATTTTCAAAAGTTAATATTACTTATATAATATTCAACAATGTTTATTTTATCAACAGATATGCATCTGTATGCAATAGAAAATTATATTTTAAAAACACCCGGTTTAAACAAAAAAAAAAAAACCTGGTTTAAACCAAATAAAGCGGGTTTTTTTTGGTTTTTTACAAAAAATTTGGTTTTTTTCCAACCCTGCTTAATACACTATAAAGACTAAAAACGCTATGTTACCTTGTTATGGCAGCACTCACATTTTGCAATTATGCAAAGGATACAGTAATGTTTTCGCTAAGTTTCTAAATTCATGTTACATATGCGATATAAAAACATTAAAATATTAATAATAAAATACATTAAATAGACAAACATCAATATCAACATATAAATAAATTACCTTCAAAGGAAGTTGTGCTTAAATGTTTATTATTAGGCCTAATTCGACAACACATTAACCGGTAACTTTTTTAAAACTTTTATATTTTCCTGCAAATGTTAGAAAACAAAAGAGAAATAAAATAAAACAGTCACAAAGTGTTTTTTTTTTTTTTTTTTTTTTTTTTTTTTTTTATACAGAAATTAATAAAAATATCACGTGAAGGTTGCGGTCCAAGATGTAAAAAGAAAAATATGTAACGAACAGAGTAAAGCCATTTTCCGATTAAATTTACGGTAGACGTGATACCAAAAAACTTTTCGATATATATTAGAATAGTTTTCCATGCTTCCATCTATCGTCGTCAGAAAACTTTAGGAACCTGTGTTTGTATATTCCAAACTGCATGAAAGATTAGGTTAATTAGAGGTCTGTGTTTTCTCTCTACACAAATTTTACATTTAAAAAAAAAAAAAAAAAAAAAAAAAAAAAAAAAAACTGGCCGTTTTAAAGGTTAATACGATTAGATAAGTCACAATTGTTAAGTAATTTGAAGAAAGGGAAATCATGCAAGAACTTTTAAAACCCCGAAAATGTTTAAGGTAAGTGTCCATTAATCACAAATATTAGTAATACAGTACCACCTTTTGATATATATCTTTTATTTTTATCTGAATTTAAAAATTAAAATTATTAAAACATGTTACAAATATATGTACAGTCGTGGAAAAAAAAAATAAACACCCCCTACTAACTCCTCAACAAATTATCGTAGAAGAAAGTTACTGATACCGAACGATTGGAAACCAAATCTACTTTTAAATGATGTACATAAAATTTGCCCAAGGGGCCATCTACCTATTAAAACGAATCCAAACTTCCTTTTTTAAAAATGACAATACCCAATTTTAACAAGATATTTCAAATCTTCGGTTCAAATTATGCCTAGGCACCGAATTTCAAGTCATTTGAATGATAAGTTTTTGAAATATAAACATTCAAAATTTAAAGCTGCTAATGTTATATTACATTTTCATATTTTTATTTATATCTCCAGAAATTATGCTTCTAATGTGCTAATTTTTTTTGTAGCAATATACCCAAACATCAATATGCTAAATTTTCATTTTTTATAATTTTATGATATGAATTATGAAATTAATATTCGAAAAAATTATGAATTACAACCTACAATTTTTTTGATGGATTTAGATTTATTAAATCCAAGTTATTTAAGTATTATAATTTTTCTTCCAAGTAGTTTTCAAATTATGCTTAAAAAACGGCAAAAAGATGGTTTAAGGGCCCGTCTATAATAGAAGTGACTAGATATTTAAAAATTTCTTCTGCTGTCCTGTAATCTAGCAGGCTTCATTGACTTCTTAAGGTGCCTTGATCAAGATGGGGGTTCTCTCAGTTAACAATCGATTTTCGAACTTCAATTTGGATACAGCCCTTAAAATACGCTCATTTTAAAATAGTATATATATATATATATATATATATTAAACTATCTTTTTGAGAACATGATTCTTACGTAGAACACATTTCTAAGGAAAGTTCCCAACAAAAGCTATTTCAGAATATTCAAAATTGTAGAAATGTGGTTTTAATATTTTCTTAATTATTTGAAAATTAAAATTTTCAACTTTTACTACAAAACTTGCATTTTTCCTTTATTAAATCATTTCCTTTTGTAAAACCATTCAATAATGTCTCAATAACATTTTGTGGAATATTCAAATTTAAAAAAAATTACATGATAATACATACAAAAATTAAAATTACATGAACCAACTGCTAAAAAATATCTTTGTTTTATCTTTTAAAGTAAGCATTAAATTACGCAAAAATTATTTTGGTTACATTGCAATACATTTGATTTCTTGGTTACATTGAGAATTGAACACCGAGAGAAGATTTAACTAATCCAAAATTCTCCTAGTTTAATGATATTGTTCTACATTTTAATTTAGTATTTGTATTTTGTAGCTCTGAATTATACACAAATCAGGCATTATTATTTTGCAAATGAGGTATTAGGGTACATTTTATTACATCATAGGTGGGTCTTTAACATATTACAAGATTTTTTAAAATTGTAATTTGATAAGTAATGCATGATTAATACATTATATATCAGCTATTTTAGATGCACACATGTCTGTATTATGCTTTAAAAATGTAAATTTTTTAACGAAAGTTAGGTTAATAATAAAAATATATACATATCAAAAGGATACTTTGTGGAGTTTTTCTAAATGTTTCTTGTATATGTATAAGTTCTAGGATTATTTCTCTTTATTCTCTTTTATTATTTCTCTTTCTTTTTTAGTTGTAAATATTTTCGGTTTTTTCGACATATCTATGTTTTGACATGATTTACATGTCACTACACTGTCATGTACACTCTTAACAGTTGTGATTTATTTAATTATATTGACTTTTAAAATGACCGGAGAAGATGCTCAGGCTTTTGTCAGAGGGACATATATGTATATATAAAGACAATTAAGTTAGCCCTCTAACCATGAGCATAGAATAATCTCTATTCTATGTTAATTCTATGCCTCTAACTAACCTAATCCCCCTAGAATGTGCAATACGCAAACTAAGGCTGTTGAAGTTTTCTTACGACGCTAGATGGCAGCATGCAAAAGATCAATCGAAATGTTTTTGATATAGCGTCTATCGGAAATTTAATCGGAAAATGGCATTGAATTGCTAGCCCGCAGCCCTTTTTTACTCCGTGCCCGCAGCCTAGCGCATGTCGCCATTTTGTTAAATGCTATTTATTAAGTTGTGGTAAGTTTGCTTTCTGTTAATCAATTTAATGTGTGCATAAAAGGTGTGATTTCGATTATTTGTAATTATCATTATTTAAAAAAATCGACTGGATTAAAAAAAAAAATTCTAAAATAAGCATTAAATTACGCAAAAATTATTTGGATTATATCTTGGTTACATTGAGAATTGAACACTGAGCCAAGATTTAACTAATCCAATATGATTCAAAATCCTCGTAGTTTAGTTATATTGTTCTTAATTTTAATTTCTGTAGCTGTGAATTATAGACAAGTCAACAAGTAGGATTTTTTAAATGAGGTATTAGGGTACATTTTAGTATGTCATAGTTGGGCTCCTTAAAATATTGATAGATTGTTAAAAATTTAAATTTGATAAGTAATGCATGATTAATGCATTATATATAAGTTATTTTCGATGCACGCATGTCTGTATTATGTTTAAAAAATTTGAATTTTTAACGAAAGTTAATTAAATAATATATATCAAAGGGATACTTTGTGGTTAAGGGACAGTTTTCCTAAACATTATTTATTTCTTGTATGCACATAAGTTCCAACATTATCTCTCTTCCTTCAAATCTCTTAACAGTTGCGACTTATCTAATTATATTAACCTCAAAAATGACCAATTTTTTTTGTCTAAAAATCTTGGAGAGGGTGCTCAGGCTTTTGTGAGAAGAAAAACAGAAAACTCTAACTAACCCAATCATTCATATAATGAGCAACACACAAACACATGTTGCTGATATTTTCTTATGACAATAAATGACAGCATGGAAAATGATTAATCGAAAAGTTTTTGATATTGCGTCTATCGGAAAATGGCATAACCTTGTTCTTTGCAGAATTTTCTTTTTGAAAGTTGGATCCTAACTTTCATGTGGTATTGTTACGAATTTCTCTGTTAAAAAGTATTCTACATGCAATTTATTTTATTTCTATTTTGATTCCTCACATTAGCAGGTAAATATAAAAGTTGAAGCAAAGGTAGTACCACTTACTGTGTTATGCCTTTTGAGCAACATTTCGTTTGCCGGTAACTTTTTAAAACGTATGATATTAATGTTTATCTATTTAAAGTATTTTCGGTTAGCCGGGCGCCAGTGTTATATATACATATATATACACACATATATGTATATATATTATATGTACTCACACATATATGTACATAAATATGTATATATATATGTAAATATATGTGTATATATATGTAAATATATATGTATATATATATGTATATATAACACTGGCGCCCGGCTAACCGAAAAGTACCGTATTTTTTTATTGCTGTTTTAAAGCAACATTTGTCAGTTTTAATGTCATTTTTGCAGTAATGGGAAGAGTTCCATATCCTGTTCTGGTTTTCTTGGGGAGCTTTTTTGTCAATGAATATTTCAATGTGGCTGTTGTGATTTTCAGCATTTGGCAGTGCTATTTTTATTACTTGTATGTTACTTTTTTTTTAATTTATGGGGTCTCGATTTTTTTTAAAGGCTATTTTTCCGTAGATGCAATATCGAGTAAATATTTTTTTGTGCATTTTTGTATGTTTTAATATGTATGTAAAATTAACGTTTATAATATAATGTTATATTTTAATTTCACATATAAAATAAATATATATATATATAAGTATAAAGTTATTTATATATAAATGTGTATATAATTTGTATTTATATGTGTATATATGTATATCTATATGTATAATTACATACATCACATATACAAAAATAATACATGTATAACATTGTTTATAACATAAAAATATATGTTTACAAAAATTTTAAAACTATGTTTTTCTGCAATCTTGAAAAATTTGATAAGATGCTAAAACAGCCTTTTGGTGCCATTTTGTATTCCTTTGCCAATCGGAACAGGATACGGAATTCTTCCCGCAGTAATTTTTTTTTGTGCAACAAGTAATTAAATTACTTGTGCATGAAATGTTCTTTTTCAATGTCTTTTGTAATCATTATACATGTTAAAAAATATTTTCGATGCATAAATTATATTTTGCTTTTGTCAATTTTTTTTTAATTTTCTCCTTGAGGTATAAATTATTTGTATTCATTGTGCAGTTTTTCAGGCTTTCTTTTACTGTAACTTAAATACTGATACTTATGTTGTTATTATTAATTTTTATTATACACTTTTCATTAAATTCACACAATAAAAAAAAAAAAAAGAAAAGGAATTCAGATCGATGAATGGGCTTCTCTTTTTTATATTTTTTTACTTAACTCAACTTGGTTTTCGTATGTAATGATGGAATTTTTTAATTGATTTTTATCTCACTTCCGTATGTGCTAGAACTAAAAAAAAAAAAAGATGTGTTTGTTTCTGATCACAATACAATATATTAATGTTTTTACAACTTAATTATAAATTAATACATTAGATTTAATGTATTTTCCTGTTAGCCCGTCACTGGTGATAAATCATCAAATATTCTTGAGAGTTACAATTGTTTATGAGTTACAACAATGGATTTAATAAAATTCTAAAACTTTGCCAAATGGAAGGGAAACTACTGCAGTGATTCACGTGAAATGAATGATTAAAATTAGAAAATAAATTATAAATGAAAAGTAAAGAGTTTAATATATATATAAAATGTTTTAATCAATTAGTAGTTTAATAATAATTAAATTATGATTATGCATTGAAAAATCAATTTATAAATCATAAAAGACAGTTTAAATAATGTTTCATTTTTCTTTCCTGTTGCTGCATCATAAAAATAAATGAGCAAATATTGTATATATTTTAATAAATTCACTGGCCTGTGCTTTTTATGAAGAATAAAACTAGCAGGAAATTTTCAATAATCGAATTTCGGGCTCATGACAAATTAATGTATTATTATGGTACTTTATGGGGAGTAAAACATGAATTGCAGTGATGAAATTAAACGTGATTTTGAAGATACTATTGAATGCTTAAAAAAAGAGTACTTTTTGTAATTTTTTTTATTTATACACATGTTTGCAAAAAATACTATTTACGTAAGAATGATAAATATAACATTATATTCTTTTCTAATAGTGACACATACATTAGAAAATCTCGTATTCATTTGTTACTAGCTGTTACCCATGACTTTGTTCATGTAACATATAAGATAAATAAAGATAAATGTATTAATTAAGCAAAATATTTCATTCCCGATTATTAAGAACATTTATAATTGACCAACTCTTTATCACATTTTATAAGAGACAATACAGTATTTCTTACTTGTATGGGCCTTGACATAACCCAGTCATTAAAAAATGAACTTTTATGCCAAATAATATAAACGATTGCAAAAATGAAATTGCAACTGATGTAAAAAAGAAGCAGGGGTTATATTTCTATGCCAATCTTGCCAAACTGCATCAAACAAAAATATCTCTTATAATTTGCTACAAATGGGTTTTTTGACTGTGTTTCTGCCAAAACGATCATTTCATTTCTCTTTTACTGTGCCCAAATTTGATTTTTTTTTTTTTTTTTTTGTGCCTTTATCAAAGGAAAATATTGCAAATATTGTCAAATTATCACCGAAATTTTTTTATTTCGTTAGTCGTTCTTAGGAAAAATCGCCAATTTTGCTAAAGGATCGCAGAAAAAATAATATATAAATTTCATCAAAGGATCACAGAAAGGAAAGAAAATTTGTGAAAAGATCGCAAAACAAACGTGGTTGCTTCAAAGAGCCCCAGAACAAACGTGAATTTCATCAAAAACCACAAATTTCGTCACAGGATCGTAAAAAAACTAATTTCGTTAAATGATCGTATACAAAGTGCGAAATTTCTCAAAGGATCGCAGATAAAATGCAAAAATTATCAAAGGGTCATGGACAAAAAGCGATTTTCTCCAAAGAGTCATGTAAAAAATGGAAATTTCACCCCAAGATCGCAAAAAAAGCTCATTTCGTCAAAGATCGCGGAAAAAACATAGAATTTTCGATGAGTGATTGCGAAAAACACACTATGCTCTCTTTAGGAAACAGCACGCATACAAACATCTATTTTTATTATTATAGGTATAGTTTTTAATCTGAAATAATATATGGAACTAACTTTTGAAAATCGTATTAAGCAGTGGCGTAGTTACAGATTCAGTGCCCTGGAGCAAGTTAAGTTTGTGCGCTCTTTTGTCACTTAAAAAAGTTCTGCTTTGAAAGTTCTGTTTTGGAATTTAAAATTTATATACAATTTTTAATTCGATTTAAAACTTACTTTTATTTGAAAGTCAGAGTATAGTAACAACGTATTAAATACAAATAATTAAAAGTAAAAAATGAAATGTTTAAATCCGGAGTACCTACCAATATTTACTGCAAATCGGTGTGTGTGTGTGGGGGGGGGGGATTTTTATTTTAAATGCGCCAATGGGCCAGTACAATCTGCCGCCCTTAATATCTGTTTTCCTTTCAAAAGTTTCGAAGCATTGTAAATTAATAATAAAAACACACTATTGTCACGATTTATATATATATATATTTATATATATTACTTTTTACATATAGATGAAGTACGTTTTCTATTTTTAGTGCCAGAAAATACTAAAATTTCATAAAATTCAAAGTATAACAGCTCAGTAAGCTTTGGTCGTACAAAGAAGAATATTTTTATTATTTTATCTGTATTATACTTTATCTGTAAGTACGGAGAAGATTTTTTAGATATAACGTATGGAACCAAGGGACCGAATAAAATGTAACCCTCGTAACTTTTAAAAAATAACTCTTTTGACATAAATTACTTTTAAAAGGATGAGGACACTTTTCTGTGGGAAGAATTTCTTTGGCTTCGAAGGGGGTGGTGAAGGTGGCATAATACAGTTCCATGGGGGAAATTGCACTTTTTGACTATTGAAAACACAAAATCTCAAGTCTTCCGAGGAACATCTCATTGCTCTGGGGGGTGGGGTGGGGGTCCACCCTCCTGAGCCACCCCTGAATTCAATACTGAGAAAAACGTTGAAACTTTTTTGCTATTAGAACTATATTTCTACAACTGATGATTTAGAATATTAGCCAATGGACAACGGTAAAAGTTGACACTGGGCTTCTCACTGGCTTTTGAACCAGCTAAATTAAAATAACACAGAAAAGGTTTAATCGTACAATAACATCATTGAGATTGTCACCGAAAGAAAAAAAAATCTCTTACAATTTGGCGATTTCAATCTTTAGTTTTCTCCCCAAATGAATCATTTTGGCGCAGTGGCCATCGGCAGCAAGAACCCTGATTGACACCAATTATTCACGACTGCAGTTTTTACTTTCTATACACATACAATGCAAAGAAGGAAATAGGAAAGTATTGTATTCATAATAAAAATAAATGAAAATTATGGTATATTTTTGCATTTTCAAATACTTTGAATCTGTTCTTACAATTTTTATAACGATTCAAGATGTATGTGTGTATGTATGCTTGTATGTTAGAATTTCCTCACGTTTTTAGATTCCCAGAGCATGATTTGGTGTGTTTTTAAAGGTATCATTGGTTATGTTATAAATCTGTATGAATTGTAATGTTTTCGAAAAAATAGGCCGATGGTTTTGGTATCTAAACTATTTTTCAACCATTCAGTGACAATAACTGATGGACACCTTTCTCTTATATCTCAATTAAATTATTTTTATTGCTCACGTTCATCTTATATCTATAGAGCAACGTTTCACCACGCAGACAGTGGTAAGTCGACAACGGGTTCAGAATCACTTTACTACCAGTTATTTCAGAAAAAAATTCTCATTGTTTAATCGTTGAAAATCCCCCGATTAAAAACAGAACAAATTTTATTTACAAATTCTGGTATAAATGTGATTGTAAACCCTTGAAGAGCCGCCAGAGCATGAAGGGTCGGACAATGTTTGACAATGAGCTAGTGCTCATTGTCAAAAACGCAGACCTTGGATTTTTGGAGGGCGCAACATTTTAGAAACTGATTGTTTTATCACCTTGCTAGTAGAATCCAATAACACCCATTACAATTCCAGTTTTTTTGCGGGGAAAGGGGATGCTTTTTCAACTTCGGAATTGGATCCGAAATTGAAAGTGTCCTTAGAAAAAGAAAAAAAAAATCGAAACAATATACACATAACCATTCAAACGCCATCCTCAGCTTTCTATTGAAAAATATCTTTTAAAAATATTGAAATGTAAATGAGAAATTTCTAATGAGCGCTGTCATTGGTTTAACATTAGCTTGCGAGTGGCTAGTGTAGGATTCTAAGTGTACAGAATTTTAGTACTAATTAAGAATGTTTTTATTAATAAAACGTAAACTTTTTCTGGAGCGGTCAGGATAAAAACTCTTAATGCTGTTAGTAAAACGTGTAAATATTATAAATTTAATTTTAAAGAAAAGTATGTTTAAAATAGATTTTTATACAGTAAACTCTGTCTAAAGTTCTATGTTAGATAGATTTCCGTCTCTTGCAAAATCCGCTTTAGGCAGAACATATAAAAAATACCCCTAACAACAGGGGCGCAAACAGAACCTTGACAGGTCGCCGCTTTAAGCAGTCGTGTTCTAACAAGAAAATAGCTGACCGCCGCACGGTGGGTGATTTACCGATTCTAGCTGGCCAAAAGTCAATTTTTAAAAGTTTATCCTAACGTAATTTATTTTTTGCCTTTTGTAGTTCAGTAGTTAGAGCTTTGTACCCTGTTATTGGTTTTGATATAAATATAATTGTATGGTCCATAGACTAATGCAAAGTTGGTGGTTCTTAGTTGGGAATGACTCAATCAATTTGGGTAGAGTTCTTTAATCTGTTACTTGAAGCGGAATAAAATATACTGCTCGATTATGGACACTTCCAAACAGAATATGGACTTTGTTTTATCGGATTTCTGTGCATAAATTTTGCACATATAATGTATATGTTATTTCATATTTAATGTCGCAAAAAACCCTGTATTTTTTTACAATTTTTCAGTTTTAATATAGAAAAAGTTATATGATAAAGCACGATTAAGCTCAATTTTTGATATGATTAAATAGTTTAGAGTATTAACTTTTCGTTCTAATTTCATTTGTCTGCCCTTAGGTGCCTCCCTAGTTTTTAGAATTGTTTTTAGTTTATTAAGACTAAATGGTTTTTTTTTAATTTTAGTTCAAGTACCATTTTCTTTTTATCAAAGACAGCAGAATTTAAGTTAGTCACATAAATAAAATTTTGCACCATTATGGAACGGCAACAAGATTTAAAATTTAATGAAAATGTGAATTTGGTTGAAAATGTTTTGTTTATAGAGGAAAATTGCAATGAAGAGCACATGAAGTTTTGCAAGCACGCAATGTTTAAATTTATGACCAAATCTGGACAAAAATTGCCAGATGTATGTAGATATCTCAGGACAAAGTGATGTAAAATATATTACTTGGTTGCAAATTTCGAGTGGTTACAAAACTAATTCAGTCAAAATCCTACAAATTCAGAATTGATACATGCAAAACATAATGTAGACATTTCCCCATGATATCTTATGATCGCCATTCTATATATAAGTTTCCTCTGTGCAGAGATAAATATAAATATACAACAGAATATACAACACAGCAATTTTCACTAGAGCTGTCGAATGTTTGTTCCGTATCTTAAATTTTAGAAAAAGAAATTTTAGGATTTGTTATAATAGTATGAAAATAGTTTTATCACTTTAGCTTCCACACCGTTGAGAAAGTATCATTAAAATTATCTGGAAGAACGTAAAATCATGAGTCAATCAGATTATGAAACATTTTTCAACGCATTCGGACTGCTATAATAAAACTTCATAGCCTAATAACGTAAAAAAGATGTCTAAGTAATAATTTGTAAAACATAAAAACGTTTGAAAACACAATTTCAACGAAAGTAAAACAAATAATTCTGCATTTGAGATTTAATTTTTTTTTCAAAATCTCAAATACAATTTGGCCGCTGCCCCTTCCCCCCCCCCTTTTAAATTTTGTCGCCGTGGACTGATGCGAAATATGCCTAAGTCGCGCTTTTATTGTTTTGTAATCTGTATTGATGCATGTTTAGTTTCCACACACGCAAAAAAAACCTTCAAAATTAAAATTTTTTTTTTGTTTTTATGTTTGTAAAATGGTCAATAATTTTCTTTAACTTGTCAAACTATTCTTTGTCGTTTTTTTGTGAAATCTTAAAATAATAATATCTAATTAAATCTTAAAATAGCTAAGGCACTGCTGTTGCAACGTAAATATAGGTTTAGCAGCGGTGACTTCTTTGGCTACCATTTTTTCCCGTACAGTAATCATCATGATAAATTTCTAAAACATTTTCAATATAAATGTATCAGGAAGATTATAGTTCAGAAATAACGGTAACCAATAAAGTGACCGATGACAGCCCTATAAATAAGCTTCAATTACTTTAAGATGTGAAAATCTTCAACTGTCGTCTACTTTAAAGTTACAGAAAAAAAATCAGGTATGCTGAAACGATGTTGAGGAAGTTACTTGGGTTTCCATGTGGAATGAATTAAAACTTCGCGAATAAAAATAATTTCTTTTAACTGTGTATAAAAACATATTTTAAATAGAAATATCATAGGTTTAACACTAGGTAAAATACCATAGGAATATGCTGATTGAAACACGATTCCTCCATTACATATGATTAATAATGAGAAAAATATGCAAATATTTTTACAAATCTTTATTTCGCTCTCTCTAATTTTGCACCCTTAGAATTCGTGCGCCTGGAGCAGGTTGCTCCAACTGCTCCACGGTAGCTACGCCCCTGGTATTAAGCCGAATCCAACTTAAGGAGTTTACACTCAGCCTGAAATCAACCCGAACCTAAAACAGAGTTAACCCAACCTACAACAAAAATTCACTGGGAAGTGATTCCCACATAATATTTCAGAAATTTTTTTCAAACTCCGAATAACTTCTATGTTTACTCATGTTTTCGATGTGTATTGAATGAAATCATCAAATGTTGTTCTGTGGCAGAAAGTTAAGCAAAACTGGTGTGAGTCAGTATGAATACAGACTTGTGAGTGTTAAGTTCTCCGAAAACAACTGATAGAATGCACTGAATTCAATAGACTAAAATAGTGATGGTGATTTTTTTTCTTTCTTTTAGTCTGCTTTTACATTATATCTCTTCATATTTTTTAATGATATTTTATGCTTTAAATAAAATTACCATAAAATTTCAAAAAGAAGTCCTGACTCCCACTTGACTACATGAAATACTGTTGAATTTCCCTTGAATCCACACAGCTTGGGACTAGAGATTGAGCGAATTTTAGAATTTTGCAGATTTCTGGTCATTGCTTTGCTTACATTTTTTAAACGGTAATTTGAATGTTATAATGCAATCAAAATTATACTGAATGCTTGCAATATAGTAAAAAACAAGATGGCCATATTTAAACAGACAGTACTCAGAGTACTCTGTAGCGCGATCTGATTGAAAGAACGACACCAAATTTTGTAAGAAGTTTAAACAAGACAAGGGCCGAAGGATTCCGCGAAAAAAATAGTTCCAAAAGTCACCGCTAGGGAATATGTGGCACTGTGTAACAGAAAAGAGAGTTTTTAAAAATGCAGAATCAATACTAAAATAAAATTACCTTTTATTTAGCACGTTGAAATCAGGTTCAATGTGGCCTTCGTTTTTGTAGACCACATATTGCATTTTGTGCACAGCATGCAAAGCAGCAGAAAGTAACGTCTGCAGGAATCTCTTGTACAATCCGTGTTATGATATCTTCCAATATAGCGATGTCCTGGACAACTCCATGGTAGACCTTGGACTTTAGGTAACCCCATAGCCCATAGTCGCATGGTGTAAGATCAGGGGACTGAGGTGGCCATGGAGTTCAAAAGCAGCGACTATTTACTCTTTCTGTTGTGAACATATGTCGTAGCAGCTGCTGTACTCACGTGGAGGGGCTCCATATTGCATAAAAATTATTTTATCGAGGCATTGTCTTTGCTGAAGTGCCGGAATGACAAAGTTGTTTAACATTTGGCGATATTTTTCTCCGGTAACAAAACAGGTTACCGGTCCTGTCGGGTAATATTCTCATCAGTTCCATTCAGGTAAAATTGGGCCTCATCTGCCCATAAGATTTTCCATGGCCAAGCATCATCCACTTCCATTCTGCCAAGAAAAGTGAGAGCATAAGTCAATTGTTTATCATGGTCGGTGTGACGTAACTCTTGAACACGACTGACCTTGTACGGATAGAATTGGATAATCTTTCATAGAATTTTCTATACCGTACTATAAGGCATATCAAGATTCCGAGCCACTCCACGAGTGCTGGAAGTGGCAGCAATATTGTCTTGCACTGTGTCGACAATCGCAGTTTCATCCTCTTCTATTGTATCCTGTGGTACAAGTTTTTGTCCTCTGTCTAACTGAACCTTCCGAACCTAACCGAACCTGTTTTTTGAAACTTCGCAATAATTGCTTTTAAACCATTGATTGACAAAGGAGCTTTACGCATTTTTTGTGATTTCTAAAAGCACGAAGAGCAGCTGACGCGTTGCACTGGTTCAGGTAAAAGAATTTCATAAGTAACTCACGCTCGACTAAAGAGGGAGACATTATTGTATGTAACTTTCAATCAAATGATTTTTAAAACTAACACGTTGCATTTAAAAGCCCAAAAAGATAGCACTGTGCCAAAGGAAGTAAACGTGAAATTGCAGATAAAGTGCCTATATAAGTGTTTACATAAGGTTTATCTTTTTTAAAATTGTTGCCATATTGAGCTTGAATTAAATCGTTAAATGGGCTAAATAAAAGGTAATTTTATTTCAGTATTGATTTTGCATTTTTTAAAACTCTTATTTTCTGTTATACAGCGCTACATATTCCCCTAGCGGAAACTTTTGGAACAAATCTTTGTTTCGCAGAATCCTTCGTCCCCCGTCTTGTTTAATCTTCTTACAAAATTTGGCTTCATTCTCTCAATTAGATCGTGCTACAGAACACTCTGAGTACTGTCAGTTTAATTATGGCCACCTTGTATTAAGATAATTAAGTAATAAACTAAAATGATAAAAGGTACGATAATTTTAAAAATGATTAAATTATTAAAAGTAAAGGTAAAATAAATTACTAATAATGTATAATTAAATATGCATAATAAAGATGAGATATATTTTCCTTGAATTATTCAATGAAACTTTCCTCATAAAGGTAACCTATCAATTCACATCAAAATCATAAAGTAAGGAAGTTTTATTTCAGGTTTAGCCAGTCTTAATAGCCAGAATGTCTGATTAATACATAAATATATTTGGTAAAAACATCATGATTACCAGTGATATCAGCAATATCTTGATTTTTTTAGAAATAAATTTATACTTCCTTCATGAAAAACCACGAGTTCAGTTAAATTATCGAGAATTACATATTAAAATACATACAGAATGATATAAAATTAAAAAATTCTGTAATTTTGCCCTTACATCTGAACTAAAAGTTCCTTGTTTACATTTGTGATGATATGCGGATTTTAGGGTTGCGGATTTGAGTCTGTCTACTGTATTAGCAAAAGGAAAACATAAACGAAATTTTCTGTAAAGTTTCCTCGATACCACTGAACAGTTTACTAAAAAAAATTAGTTTGAAATGATAAGATACATTCTGTTAATATTTAAAGTAAAAAAATTTTAAAATAAACAAAACAAGTGAATGTACTGAAATTCTATTTCGTGAACTTGGTTGCAAATTCGAGTTGTTTGGAGTTCGGGAAAAAGAAATTATTGAGTTGCAAACAAACAAAAAATAATTGAAAGAAAAAGATCAAAAAGCAAAGCCGTTTTTCCCCCTTACTATTAAAAAAAAATTCTGTCTTTGTAGATAATTGGTACATTTTGTTCAAATTTTCAGCAAGTTGTAATGATAGTAAATTAGTTTGTGTAACAAATTTTTATTAAAATATAGTAAGTTATTAGAAAATTACAGCACCTCACAAAATTGCCCAGTAATAGAGGTAAAAGGAAAAAAGAGTGAACAATCTCTGGTTTGATTTGTTTAAAGTCAGTGGTAGGACATTATCAGAATAGATCACCTTTGCATAGTTGTTTTGTTATGCAGAAAGAAACCGTGCATAGAATTTTTTTTAATAAAAAAAAAGATTTTTGGTAAGGGCTTACAAATATAACTTTTTTAAAAAATTCTTTTTCTTAAATAAATTTGTGTTTGAGTTATACTACATTTCCACAGTTAAATTATCTATATTGTCTGCTTATTACCGTTTTTCTAGCAATCAGCTTTACCCACAAAAAAATCCATGTTTTGATAGATGCTCTGCAGGAATAAATAGTATCCTTTTAGCTTAGAATTAAAAAAAAATGTTGAGCTGGAAAAAATTAAATGAACTAGTGAAAATGAAAAAAAGAAGTTTAATTTATATAAGTTTCATATTTGTTAACGTAAAGTATGTTCGTGTGCAATAAAATTTTCAGTAACCTTTATTGTTTTTGATTTCTGTATCATTAATATCAATTTTACTTTGGGTAAATAATGTTTTGATTAATTTTGTAGAGATGAATAATAGTAGTAAATTTTTGAAGATTAGTATAGTTTATTTACTATAAGTAATTACTTTCATCCCACAATGAAATTTTCATTACAGAAAAGTTAGTTTTCTTGAAAGAAAGGCAATCAAAATGCAATTTTTTTCCTGTAGTTTTTTATTTTATCATAAGAAAAAAATTTTTCTTTACAAAAATATACATGTTTTTCTTGTGTTGCTTATTTTAGCTTGCCATGAAATGTTTTTCTACTTGACAAAATAGTTTTCGTCCAAGTGAATGCAGGTACAAAATTGCTTTTTTACCTGCTCTAAAATTCTTGTTTTGCTTCTACAAAATTATTTTTTTGCTGCTACAAAAATTGCTATAAATAATTTCGAGTGAGTGTAACTACCCCTGAAAGAAGGCCAGTAAAAAATGTGGAATTCGACGAATCTTTCTTCATAAAATGAAAAAACAACGCTGAGAAAATTTTACTACAACAAAATATTTTAGGTGGTATTTGGTGAGAAATTTGTATACATATTCATTGCAAGACTTTAGAAAGACCATTATAACGAAATTATTTTAAAAAGCTATTTTAAGAAAGGGCAAAATACATTTAGAATTTCAAAGCTTAAAGAAATGTGTAGTCATTAAAATCCAGTTGCCAAACTATAATTTTCAAACATGTCTACAATATATTTGGAGCTTCAAGCCTTAATTTCGATACAGGTCGCGAGAAAAGTTTATATATATATATATATATATATATATATATATATACCGTTAATTTCGTGTATATAAGCTGCACGGTAGATAAGCTGGAGCTAATTAAATTATTCTAAACAAAAATAGTAGTATTAGATAAGCTGGAGCTAATTAAATTATTCTAAACAAAAATAGTTGTATTAGATAAGCTGCAACTAATTAAATTATTCTAAACAAAAATAGTAGTATTAGATAAGCTGCAGCAGATGCAAGATCTTAGGACAACTGGAGCTGATGGGCCAAAGGCAGTCATCTTGTATTTTTTCGCCATGTTTGCCAATGAAGAAATCTTTCTTCTCTAGTCTGTTTTTATGCTTTTAAGAATTGAAAGGTTAGAAAATTTTTCAGCAAATGTTAAAAAAAGTTACACTTATAATAATTTTTGAAATCACAACTTAAATTTACTTGAAAATAATGTGCCAAATCCAACATGGCCGTCAGGCTTCTACTAGTTTTGGTAGGGCAAATAAAAGAAAAATAATTTAAACTACTCGTATACAAATGTGATATAAAAAATAGGAAAGATTTTTTATAATTTTTACAAAATTGTTTGACTTCCCTTCGAATCCGATATAGAACGGTATAAAAAAGGATTGCCATGAAATCGCTCTCTCGATTTAATAAAACACTGGCAGTAATCTAAATGAAAATTTCCCCTTCCTCACCAACTAGTAAAAAAAACTGAAATGCATAAGTAAACTTCTTTATTTAATTTTTAAAAAGATTCCTGGTAATAACACATTCAATCAGTCTCATATGAAACTGCCAAAATCAGACTCATCAGTATCAGTTACAGAAAGTTTTAAAAATTCATTATTTAGAACTTTCCTTTAGCAGTCATTTTTGGAACGGGAAATTTCACTCTCCATGTCACTTTAAGGAACATCTTTCTCATAATAAATTACTCCTGGTTTTTAGAATCCTGATTTAATGGTTTTAGCAGTTATTGCATCCCATGCACTTTTGACTAATTTTGCCACCTCAGAAAAGGATGCTTTTTTAATGTTTCCACCTTTCATAAACTGATGATAGTGAAGTGGACATCCACTTTTCCCATTCCCCTCGAATTTTGCTTTTAAAGGAGCGATTCACTGAAATATCCAGAGGTTGCAGCTTTTTTGTGACACCTGGGATACCTGCCAATTTTGACTGTCTTTTTTCAGCAATCTCATTTACCCCCTCATCCACATGGGATTTCATCAAATCCAGTATTAGAATTTCTTTTTGATAAAAAAAGAACCTTTCATTTAGCTCCATACTTCATCGAAAGCATTTTCCTATCACATTTTATCTATGCATGTGTGACTGATAAACTTTCTGAAATATCCAATTCTTTGCAGTGGCAATTGCTGCTTTGATCCTCCCTCCTCTGCCCCAACAAATCTTAAAATCTCTCAGTGTTGATTTCAAATGTAAATAACTCTTAATTAATAAGAATCCCTAAGACTAAAATGTTTAAATATCTATAAAACTCAACTCAATAGCATTTAAGATTAATTTAATGAATATATTTCTACCTTAATTTTTAATAATAATATGCGAGACTGGAAATATTTTTCACGTTACTTTCTTATTATAACGAAAACAAAAACTAACTGTTGCCAAATTCCAAAGTAATACTGTTACAACCAGTTAAATAATTATACTGATGTACGTGACTGAAACTTGGAGTATTAAGTTGGGTTGATTTTTGACTGCCAATTATCTACTCGAGGGATATAGGCCCAGGGGGAGTGCCCTTCGTGGGGGGGGGCTCTTTCTAAGGGAACCTAACCCGTATTCATGCATGAAAATTCATGGTTCGAAGAAAACTCCGAACGATTAGGCCGACGGGCACGATTGGGTTCGAACCCAGCACCTCCCGTCTACCAGCTTTGAGAGCAGAACCTCTCGGTCACTGGTAGTGCCATACTTGGAGGAAATAATATTGTTAAAACAGTTATTTCTTAACAGGACGTAATGAGATAACGACATAATGACATGATTTAGATAGAAGTAAGCCATCATTTCAAGTTTGGAACAAATGAAATAAAAAAAAACTGCAAAGTTGTTCAACATAATATGTTTTGTATTAACAATGTAAAAAAATATATTGTTGTAAAACATTTACTATAATTAGAGATCGACTGAAAATTTTGTTTTGTTTTCATTTTCGGCTCTAAACCTGAGTTTCGACGAAAATGCTGCTGAAAATTCGGCCCGACAAAAACTTGACAAAAGTTATCTGTATTTCAAAATCTAGTTTCTTCTTTCACGAATTTTCAACATTACTCATTTATTCGAGCTGTTTTAGCTCAAATGAGAATCTCTTTATTTACTGCTATAAACTTCGCTATTTATAATTATCAATCATGTCTGACTCAAGATGTGAGTGTAAATTATAAAGCAAGAAATGCTATAGGACTAAATTTTGAAGATGCTTTTCAAGTGCTCATTAAAAGCTGCAGACTTAATAATAGTAGAAAATTTCTAGCTTGAAACTGCAGAAGTGTTTTGAATACTCTTTGAAAAGTTCTAGTATAATAGATGATGATTTACAAAAATCATTATAACAGAAAAATCAATGTATGTATAGATAAAACAACTTTTAACTAGATGATATTTATCTAATTTTAAAATCATTCTGTGTCGTTGATGAATTAATTACATTTTATTTCATATGAAAATAAAAAGTTTCAGTCAGAGGCACTAAGAGCCAATTTGGGCCACGCATATAAATTAATAATTCGTTTTAGTTTTTGGCTGAAAATAGAAAGATTACTGAAATTCGGCTTTGGTTTCGGTTGGTAGATTTTTAACTAAAATACCGAGTAACACTTATTGCATTTTAGAAACATTAAATTTATTTAAATAACAATTGAGTGTAAAAGAGCTTATTGCTCTTTGTGCAACTCCTGACAGATGTAATTGTGGTAATTTCAACAAAACATCACTTTTTTGTATGACAGAATAACTTCTATTTCAGGAAGATTATAGGTTTTGGAGCTGACAGTTTTTACTCACGAATCTAACTCAATGAAACAAAATCACATAAAGATTATTGGGGCACTTGTGAACTGTTCATATCTGCCCCCAACTAGTCTGTGCACAATTACCCCATATGGCTGCTAGAGTTGAATAGATAAATCTTTAACGATCGCAATTTTAGAAAAGAAAAAACGTTATCAGAAATATTTATAAGTATTCATATTCACAGTATATGTTAAAATATTTAAATTCAAATAAATAAATAAACTATATATAAAAATCACTTCAAAACATCAAAGTACTAAATAGTTGCTATATGTGACAAAAAATATTTAAAAGGCAAAAAATACTTTTATTTATTCACATTCAACATGTTTCATTGCATCCGAACATTCTCAAAAATTAAAATTGTACAAATTCTTTCGCAAATTTTTTTTTAATTGAAACACTAGTAAACAAAAATCATGCGAACACAAGTGTAATGAAATTAACTGCAATATTAAAATGAATATTTGTGAACGTGAATTATTTTATATTATTATTTCATTATTCTGTAGAGCATCTCTTTCCAAATTTTTGGAAGATCCGTGGAGACTGAATCATTGCATATATTCTGACTGCGTAAAAAGATATCTATTGATTCTCAATTAATGGATGGCAAAGAAAATCATGATGGACAAATAATTCTACTATTTTTAAAATTAATTTGTAAAGGTTCTTTGTTATATAATCTGGCTAAAGCTGTAGTTTTCTTGTTGTATTTGATGTGTACTATTCCAGCTGCCCGTGGCACTGTATCTCAGGGATGCTACACACGTGCTGCAAAATCTGTTAGTTCCATATTTCACCACCAGAGTTTGCAGTCTATTCTACAAAACAAATCTCTGTCCGAAGGAAACTGTTATACAATCTATCTGTTGATATATTAGTCGAGGGGTGGAGGACTCAAATAAGAATTTAAGAAGTTTGCTGAAATTACTATTCTAAAAAAGTGGTAAGTACCACTCATAAGTTAAGGGGCAATACATTCTGTACAAACATCTGACGTGTTAATTTTATATAGTCTGTAATAAAAAATTGGACTTAAAATAAGGAAAATTAGTAAAGAAACACTAAGATTTAACATCATTATATGTTTTTATTTAATAGATGTCCAGACGATGTCTGCCGCAGCAATTCCTTTTCTGCGATCAATTTAATGAAATATTAATTAATATATCCTCTTCTAATTATCTGTTTTCTATGAAAATTATATTTTTGGATTGAGCGTTACATTCTGTGCATAGATATGTAATTTTCAAATCGATAAATGCAGTTTATTTAAAAATTTTATTGAACTGTTAACTCTCCCAGTAGGTTAAAAATGTGATTATGTGTTTATATATCTTGGCCACCTATCTCTGCATTCAATTGAAAGCAGTTATTATTCATTTAAAAAATCGATTTTTTAATAATTAACGTTCTAATTGATGGATTTTAAAGAAAACTACATATTTGGAATGAATGTAAAAAAAAAGCATAGATGCATAAATTTCAAATCAATAAATGCAATATTTGTAAAAAATGTATGTCCCACGAAATAATCCCTGTATAAAATCATCCGTTATTTTTATTCTCAACCAGGTGTCTGGTTGAGATTGTCCATTTTAAACTGACATGTTCAAAAGAATTAAAAATTAAAATTGTTAATTAATGTATCTTCGTTAATTGCTGCCATATTTCAAGGAAAATTAAAAAATGTGCATAGATGTGTTAATTTCAAATCTATAAATGTAGTATTAAAGAATATATAATGTTCCTTAAAAAATTCCTTGTGTACTTTGAAATGTGGCAACCTGGCAAACTACAGCAAACCTTTTTTCTATTCTGATATTGGGAGGAGATGTCAGACTCGTGATTTTTGAAAAGAGATTAAATTTAATGTATTAAAGTTTACTGGTAATGAATATTTAGGGGATTTCTAGTTGGAATATTTGAAAACCTTTTTAGAATTTCTGAAAGAGAATTTCTTTTAGTGTGTGGTACCAAATTTCCCTTTTTAGGTGGAATAGGGGTGTCTTTGAAAACTTCCAGTGTATTATCGCTGTGGCAGCTAGGCGAATTGCTGCAACCCTTCCCCTCTTTTTGAGTTCTTTGAAGAAATATTATTTGCAGCCTGATTATTAAAATCTATGCATTAGTTGAATTATGAACATTTTCCATTCTTTAACTGGAGTAAGAAAAAAATAAATATTTCCAATAAAACTTATTTATTGGACTAATAGAACTGTTATTTTTAGTAAAGCAAATAGGGTTTATGTTATACATGATGTTAAGAAATGTAGTGTATTTGAAACTGCATCTATTGTGATTTAGACAACATGATATATTTTAAAATGAGAAATAGGTAATTTGAGAGGAGTGAAGTGGAAGTTTACTTAAACTAATATTCTGTTTTCTAACAGATAGTCATTACAAACATTTAATACTCATACAATAAGTTTAATATGTATAAAGTTGTGGGTATGAAAGGATTTTGAAAATTGGTTTCACCATGCATGTAAAATGTTTTTTAAAAATTAATCAAAACTTCCAATTCAAGGCTGAATACTGGGATATCCAAATTTGCAGGAATTCTATTTCAGAGAGTTTCACTGGTGGCAGCCTCAAGTCCAAGAAATTTCAACAATTTTTCAGAAGAAAATTAAGTTAGTGAAAGAATGCAGTGAGCTCTATGAAATTAAGACAAAGGAAGCTAAGAAATTGAACTGTGAAAATCATGTGTTTAACTAATATGTTGTAATATGTACAAAGTTTACAATTTTATGAATTGTTGGTATAAATTCCTTCAACGATTCTTCACTTTTTTCCATGTATTAACACGTATACATCATTTAAGTATGTAAAACCAAATGCCGGTGTTACTGATCGTAATTAAAATCTCCCGTACGAGGGCGCTGTGTCAGCGCCGTAATTTTATTTATTATTCCAACCGTCTGCGTGTTGATGATAGATTGTAATTTAGTTACTAGTAAGTGGAAACACTGAATTTTTGTTGTTATTGAAATGATGGAATGTTTTGACTTGGAAACGGCCAGAGAGTCTGTTTCACTCTTAACAATTATTGTTTTAAATAAAGAAATTACAGTTCACTGCAAAGAGTTCGTTAAAAATGGTGTCATTGAGTAACTTACTGTTTTATTCTTAACAAAAATTGATCCTTCGAGGCCAAAGTAAATAGATTTATCGTTTGCTTTTAAGAGTCAAGAATCAGCGACGAGACTTGGTTTCTTCGAATAAGGTGGGACTTTTTCTTTAACATGTCTACTGAATTAAAAAATATTTTCATTAAAAAAAGAGTTTTAAAATGTAAAATTACTAAATTTGTGAGTGAAATTAAATTAAGTGACTCTGATGAATGCTCTTTAGAACTTGTAAGTACGAAATGTGATCAACTCAATACAGAATTGAAAGAAATTTTTGATAAAATTTATTCATTGTGCGATGAAGAGGAAATTGATAAATATATCGATGAACATTCATCGATTGAAAAAGAGTTAGATGAAACTTGGTTAAAAATTAAAAGAGCGAAACAAAAACAAATAAATGTTCTTAATGAATCAAAGCCAAAACAAGAGAATAGTGTAACGGAAGTTCGACTTCCCACGATTAATCTACCTTCTGTTAGTGGAAATGTACAGGATTGGATATATTTTAGTGATCTTTTTAAATCTAGTGTTCACAATAATAGCGCACTTTCGGGTGCTCAAAAGTTATCATATTTGAAATCTTCGCTTCATTCTGAAGCTGCCAAAGTTATACAAAGTATAACAATTTCAGATGATAATTATCAAACAGTGTGGTCCTTATTAGAGGAAAGATATTCCAATAAAAGACAACAAGTGTTTGCTCACATTAAAAAATTAATGTCCATTAATTCAATACAAAGTGAAACACCTGGTGCTATTCTTAATTTGGCAGATACCGCCAGTGAATGTATCAGATTTCTAGAAATTCTCGATCAAAAAATTGAAGGGTTTGCGGATACAATAATAACTTATATATTGTGGCAGAAATTAGATGGGTCCACAAAATTATGGTTTGAACGTGAACAAAAAAAGACGAGCTACCAATATTAAAAGAATTAATCGAATTTTTAAAAAGACAAGCGAGAACACTGCAAGTTTCCAAACCCCTTATAAATAATGTAACTCCTAAAGGCAATGCTCAACAACGAATCACTAGTATGGTGTCTACATCTAATGGTAAAAACTCAAAAACATTTAAATGTGTTAAGTGTCAGAGTAATGAATTCCACGGTTTGCACAAATGTCCAGAATTCTTAAATCTTTCAGTGTGTTCTAGATATAAATTCGTAAAGAAAAATAATATTTGTTTTAACTGTTTAAAATTCCACTCGGTTAGAAATTGTAAATCTACTTATTCTTGTCAGAAATGTATGAAAAAGCATTCAAGTTTACTGCATTTCGAGAATGAAAATGATAAGCAAATTTAAAACAGTGATAGAAAAAATGAATTTATTTCAAAACCCGAGGTTCATGATTGCAATACCCAAAACCAGAATGAAATTGTAGCGCATTCAGGTCTAGACCCGAATGCTGCAATATTTCACATTTCTAACGAAAGAGTATTTTCAGGTACATCTGTTTGTGAGATGAATTATTTAAGTTCTGGCATCTTATCAACTGTCATTGTTTATATTAAAAATAAATTTGGCGAATTCAAGGCGTTAAGAGGTTTGATTGATGCTGGATCAATGAGTAATTTCATTACGATTCAGTGTGCTGATTATTTAGGAATTAAGAAAGAAAAAATAAAAGTTGCGGTTTCAGGATTAAATGGCATCTCCGTGAATATTAACTCCACGGTAAAAGCATTAATTTCGAACAATTCAAATTTTAAGGTGGAAATAGAACTTCTTTGTGTACCAAAAATATCAGATACTACTCCAGTAAATCGGATTAACGTTCCAACAGAACATTACCCTAATAACATTAAATTAGCGGATCCAGAATTTTACAAAGCTGAAAAAATTGATGTTCTTTTGGGAGCTCAAATATTTTATGATCTTTTAGAAGTCGGTCAAATTGAAATCCCCAATTCTAATTTAAAATTCCAAAACTCGGTATTCGGATTCATTGCTTGCGGAAGCGTATTAAATCCTGACAATCAAATCACGCAAAATACTCATTGTGGGCTTGTTTGTAACTATGAAGATTTGACAAAAGAAGTTCAAAAATTCTTTCAGTTAGAAACATTGGGGATAAAAGACGATCCCACATGTACTGACGAAGATAGAGCATTAGAAATATTTGAAAAATCTGTATCTTATAAAAATAAACGTTACAAAGTTCCCTTACCATGGAAAAAAGATTGACGAGAAATGAACGACAATTTCAAAATAGCCAATAATAAACTAAACTGTCTTAAAGTGAAAATGAAGCGAAAATTAGAGCTTTGTGCTCAATATTGTGAGACTTTGAAAGATTATGAAAATAAAGGAATCATAGAAAAAATAACGGAAACGCACAAGCCAGTGGCGAAACCACTTTTTTATCTTCCACATCAACCTGTCTTTAGACAAAGCCTAACAACAAAAATGAGAGTAGTCTTCGATGCCAGCTCGCACGATGTTGGCGAATGATCGTTAACTGATTGTCTTTGGCCAGGTCCAAATCTTAATCCAAACTTATTCGATCCAATCAATTTTAGATTAAACAAAATAGCATTGATAGGTGATATAGAAAAGGCCTTTCTGCAGATATCCCTAGCGGAGAAAGACAGAGACGCAGTGAGGTTTGTATGGATTGGAGATAGAGGTATAGAAATATATCGTTTCAACCGATTTCTTTTTGGTATGAATACTTTTCCGTTTCTTCTTGCTGCTACTCTAAGAAAACATATCAAGAAATTTCAAGTTAAATATCCTACAACAACAAAGTTATTAGATAGGTGCCTCTACGTTGATGATTTCATCGCTGGTGCTGACAACTTGCAAGATGCGTTAGAAATCTCTCGAAATGATGTTTATATTATGAGCGAGGCAAGTATGAAACTCAGAAAAGGGTCAACTAATGATAACGATTTGATGGAGCAATGGAAACAAGAAGGGTTTGATACTCAGCCTCTACATAATCCAATTGAATTAGGATTTGACTCAACAAAAGTTCTAGGAATGTCTTGGCATACGAGTGAAGATTGCTTTATCGTAGATGTAAAAGGCTTATTAGAAATTTTATCAAAAAATAAAAACACCAAACGCTTCATCCTGCATGCTATTGGAAAAATATTCGACCATCTTGGATTTCTCGCTCCTTATACTATTCGCATGAAATGCCTATTTCAAGATCTGTGTTTAAGGAAAATTGCTTGGGATGAAGATCTACCAATAGATGTTAAAGAAAAGTGGCTTCAATGGTGTTCTGAGATCCCACGCCTCTCCGACCTAAAAATTCCAAGAATTGTGCTAAATTCAACGAAAGAAGAAAATTCAGATGTGGTAGAGATTCACTGTTTCTGCGATGCTAGAAAGAAAGCCTTCGGCACTGTCATATACCTCAGAATTGTTAAAGAAAATGCTATTGAAGTTAACCTTGTGACTTCAAAAAGTAGAGTTACACCTCTTAAAAAAATCACTTTACCAGGATTAGAGCTATTGGGAGCTTTACTTGCTGCCCGACTAGGTAATGCAGTCAAGAAAATAGTAGATCATAAGAAGCCATCAGATACAGATATGTTCTTCTGGACAGATTCGAAAAGCCCTTTGTACTGGATTAGAAGTTCTAGTAAAAGATGGAAATCATTCATAGCGAATCGTGTCAACGAGATTCAATCTTTGACTGACTCCAATTCGAGGTTTCATTGTCCAGGAAAGTCTAATCCAGCCGACCTCCTTACCAGAGGCGTCAGTGTTGATATGCTCTTAGAAAAGGATTTGTGGTTTAAAGGTCCCCCTTTTTTGAGAGAAACAGTTCTCCCAACTAATGATTGCAACAGCCAAAATTTGCCAGATGACTATTGTGATGAACTAAAGAAAACAGTTAAATATGAAAATGATAACTCTTTAGTAACTCTAGCTATTTATGATCAAAATTACCTATTAGATTATATTATTAGTGTTAGTAATAATTATATAACTATCATTCGTATTTTATGTTATGTGCTTAGATTTATTTATAACCTTCGAAATGTTAATAGAGTGAAAAATCATCTTACTTCTAAAGAATTGAATGCTGCAGAATTATCACTGATAAAGATGGTTCAACAAAGTGAGTATCAGGAAGAAATAAAATGTCTTCAGAAAGGTAATTCAGTACCAAATAAAAGTAAACTAAATTCTTTAAATTGTTTCTTAGATGAAAGTAATATTTTAAGAGTTGGGGGTAGATTGGGTAACTCATATTTGACAACAAATGAAAAACATCCTATGGTTCTGCCAAGTAAGCATCCCCTTACTTTAATTATTGTAAGATATTTTCATTTAAAGTATTTACATGTAGGATCACAAACATTGTTGTACCATATTCGTCGTAAATTTTGGATAACTAATGGTAGAAACATCTGTCGCAAAATAACATATGAATGTGTCAATGTTTTAAAAACAAGCCTGTATTAGCGAGTCAAGTTATGGGTGACTTGCCCAAAGAGCGTGTTACACCTTCATTTCCATTTTCCATTATTGGAACTGATTATTGCGGCCCTATTTACATTAAATTCAAAAATCAAAGGAAAGGTACATATAATAAAGTGTATGTATGTATATTCGTTTGTCTCTGCACCAAAGCTATTCATTTAGATTTTGTTTCAGATTTCACTTCTGCAGCCTTCATTGCTTGTTTTAAGCGCTTTATTAGCAGAAGGGGAAAGTGTTCAAAATATTTTCTGACAATACAAAAAACTTTGTAGGGGCAAACTTAGAATTGAAAATGCTTCACAATTTGGTTAGACATCCAGATGAAGCATTAGCTGATTATTTTGCAAGGGAAAATATCGAATGGAATTTTATTCCTCCGAAAGCGCCGAACTTCGGTGGTCTTTGGGAGGCAGGGGTTAAATCATTCAAATTCCATCTAAAACGTGTAATTGGTAACGCGCACCTCACTTTAGAGGAATTTCTGACAGTAATTCTAGAAATTGAAAGTGTTTTGAACTCAAGACCTCTGTCCCCATTATCATCAGATTTCGACGGTTTGATGATAATGGGGACAGAGGTCTTGAGTTCAAAACACTTTCAATTTCTAGAAAGTGGTTACAGGTAATTTTCTAATTTTTCCTCTTAACTGAACAATTCTACTCCATACAAATGAAGGTAGTTGAAATTCTCATAGAAGATAATGATTTTCAAACCCTGTAGAAAATGGATTTGTATAATCTTTAAGAACATACATGGTGCATTCTCTATACTGCTTGATGAAAAGCAGCTGTAAGATTGAGGATAATCATGTTTTTAATAATTGCATCTTATTTAGCTTCTCACCAATAACCCTTCAGTTTTAAATCATTGTTTAAATTTGAAGTTTTGAAACATTTCTCTCTGTCTTTCATTATTATTACTTATTTTAAGACGCCAGCACTAGTACAGAATATGTTGTCAGATTATTCAAATTTTACATGCAAAATACATTAGATATAGCTAAGCACTTGTGTAAGAGCAGCCAAAATTGCTCGATAACTAACAATATTTCGTTTTGTTATTTTAAAGTTCTTTGTTTTTGCTTCAAATTTGTAAGGCAAAAAATTGTCAACCGCATTTTTTTAGTATTTCTTTTTTTGTATTATTTCTAATGAAATTGGTGTTTTTCAATATTATGTTTATTACTTTAATTCTACTACTTGACTTTACACTAATCAAAAATATCATTTAAAGACGATATTTATGATTTAAAAATGTGTTGGCCTATAAACGTCACTGTTGAGATTAGTTAGCAACAACAAACCATCCATGTTCTTAAAGGTGAACAAGTAGTTTCTACAAATATATCTTATTTTCATTTTGTGGCTGTTTAAATGATTGAATTCTTTGAAAATTTGAAAATTCTTTGATAATTAATATGCATTTAACTGTGCAGATAAAAAGGTTATATATATATATTTTCATAATTTTAGATTAAAATGTGGACAACTGACATACTTGTTTTTAAAGTATTTAAAGCATTTTCTTGAAGAATTTCAACAAAGTATCTATTTATGCAGATATTTTATATTCCATGTTTTATGAAAATAAATATTTTCCCTCAAGAAAATGTCAGTGCCTCATATTTACTGTGAAGCAGCAGAAAAAACTTTTTTGTGTGAAATATGTTCCAAAGGATTTTCAAGCAGTGATCATCTAAAAGCACACTTGCGCACCCATTCAAAGGAAAAACTCTTTGTCTGTGAAATATGTTCCAAAGTTTTTTCAGAAAGGGGTCATCTAAAGCGACACTGGCGCACCCATACAAAGGAAAAACCTTTTGTTTGTGAAATATGTTTCAAAGGATTTTCACAAAATGGTCATTTAAAAGGACACTTGCGCACACATACAAAGGAAAAACCCTTTGTTTGTGAAATATGTTCCAAAGTTTTTTCAGAAAAGGTTCATCTAAAGCGACACTGACGCACCCATACAAAGGAAAAACCTTTTGTTTGTGAAATATGTTCCAGGGGATTTTCAGAAAGTGGTAATCTGAAAAAACACTTGCACAGACATACGAAGGAAAATCCTTTTGTTTGTGAAATATGTTTCAAAGGATTTTCACAAAACGGTAATCTGAAATTACACTTGCGCACCCATACAAAGGAAAAACCTTTTGTTTGTGAAATATGTTCCAAAGGATTTTCAGGAAGTGGTGACCTGAAAAAACACTTGCGTGTCCATACAAAGGAAAAACCTTTTGTTTGTGAAATATGTTTCAAAGGCTTTTCACAAAGTGGTAATCTGAAATTACACTTGCACACCCATACAAAGGAAAAGCCAATTGTTTGAAATATGTTCGGAAGAATTTTCATATAGTATTAATCATTCATTGGAAGAATTTTGTGAAATATGTAAAAGGTATATTCAGAAACCAGTGATCTGAAAAAACACTTGAGTATCCATATAAAAGAAAAACCCTTTGTGAAATATGGTACTAAGGATTTTCAGCAATTAGTAATCTGGAAAAACACTTGCACACACATACAAAGGTAAAACCTTTTTTTTTGTAAAATATGTTCCAAGTATTTTCCCAAAGGGGTATCCTGACTGTGCACTTGTGCACCCATTCAATGGAAAAACATTTTTGTGAAATATATTCATTAAAATTTTCATATAGTGGTAATGAAAAACCTTTTTCCAGTGAAATATGTTCGAAGGGGTTTTCAGAAAGTGGTGATAAGAAATGACACTTGCATATCCATACAACGGAAAAAACTATTGTTTGTGAAATATCTTCAAAGGAATTTTCAGAGAGATACCATCTGAAAACGCACGTGAATGCCTCTATAAAAGAAAATCTTTTGTTTTTGAACTATAATCCAAGGATTTTCACAAAGTAGTCAACTAAAAAAATAGTTGCATAACCATAAAAAAACCTTCAGTTATAAAATGTATTAACCCCCTAACTGACAAGCCCGTGTTAATACGTTCACTAAGCTCCAGGTTTCACTGCAATACAAGCAGTATTTAAAGTAATATAATTCAATTGATTTAATGTATTTTTAATACATTGAACAATGATTAATACTTTCAAGGATTGCATTTATATTCGTTATTAAGTTTTTTTTTTATAAAATGTTTAAAGAATCATTTTTTTAAGCATTTAAAACAAAATGCAGAAAAAACAACATTACAATTTTGCCCTTTTCCAAGACACGTCAGAGGGTTAAAAATGATTGTTAGTTAGTTACAATTTAAGAAAACGTTATTTCTTATACAAATTGAATGTTCTCTTTTTTGGTATTTGTACTGTTTTGACTTTTCACAAGATGACAATTTAAAAACGCATCTGCATGTTCATACAAATAAAAGAAACGTTTGTGAATTCTACAAGATTTTTTAAAACTATATCTGAAATATTTATGTATTCTTAACAAAAATGCCGAGTCAAAATTTTTTATGTAGAGGAGACTGGGACACAGTGGACCACTTTTGCACTTTCCATTTTTTTTCTCTTTAATGCAAAGCTCAGTCTGCCTGAAAATATTCATGAACATGCCTTAAACATTTTTTCCTGCCTAAGAATTTTTTCAGAACATAGTTTCAAATGTATTAAAAATATTTGTATATGTTCATAAAATTGACCAGTGTGCCTCGCTTCTCGGACACAGTGGCCCACTATTATTTATTATTTGAAATACAATATAAATTTTTTTTAATAGCCCCCGGGACAGTATGCTATTTCTTTCCCCCAGCTTATTTTGTCTCCAAAAAATAACGTTAGCTTACAGAAGGCAGCAATAAACAAAGCAGATGTATCATTGTGCGATTAAATGCTCTATAGTCTATAGCAATTTTTTTAATTTCTAAGCATCGCACATTTTAAATTTTTATACCGCGTATTAGAAAAAAAATACTTTTAAATGCAATTTGTTTGAAAACTCTATCTCCCTTTATTTTTGAAATATTAATTTATTTGTAGTTTTTAACACCATTTGTTTAATTTTGGCTACTCAAGTACTCCATTTATATAGAAAGTAAAAGGAAAATAGTTGAAAAATAGCAATTATATCTTTTTGTTGCCATTTTCTCATAACAACCGAAAGAAAATGTAATTAAAATACGTGCTATTTTGGAAAAATATAAACGAATAATTTCGTTAAAACATGGAGCTATTATAAAGTATATTTAATTTTAAGTATCTGTAGACGATTTCAGTGTGACCTCAGTCATGACGTTTTGGTTGGAAACTGACTCCAAACAAACGGTTGCTATGCGTCATTTCTTTTTAAATATAAATTGTGAAAAATGTTACTAGTACATATCAAGTATTAAAACACTTAGATGTGAGATATAGATATAAGATATAGCTGCAACACACGAACAAAATAGAAAATACAACATAGCAACCGTTTGTTTGGAGTCAGTTTCCAACCAAAACGTCATGACTGACGTCAAGACTGAAATCGTCTATATTAATGTTGCAAACAAATGAATGCCTATGAATCATTAGATAGCCGTTTTTTTGTCGAGTTTCTTTAATGACGGCATCTTTTTGCTGCATTTGTGTATTATTTTGCGATAGTGACATCCTTATGCATGTTTTACTGTAGATGTTTAAGAGTGGATCGTAAATGTGAATTCTTAAGCGGATGCGAATGATGTCATTTTAGATAAAATAAAAGTGTGTGCTTTAAGTCTTAAAATTGAAATAGATTTTATACTATTTATATATACACATCTTTTTTTTCATCGGAGACGACACTAAATTCTGAAAATGCAGAATTCCTGTTTTCTAGTTAATCTAATTCTTGTGTTTTCCCCTTCACCTTCAAAGCAACATAATATTGCAAATTTGCAAGTAACGTTTTCAAACAAAACATATACAATCAGTACCGGATATATGGTCACCCTGTTTATAAGGTCACTTTTCGTAAGTCCGGACTGACTGAATAGGTATTACGTGTTAAAATACACCGCCTATATGGTCAGTTTCCAATGGCTACTATCGGTCATATGGTCATCTTTTGTCTCCCTTTTTATTGCAAAATATCTTATAGTTTTATGATTTTCCTTCCCTTTTTTAGGGTATAAAGTGCCGAATAGACGTATCATTCACATTCAAGTATCTTCGACTGTCGGCCTCATTGTATTGGTCATGCGGTGCTTTTCATTTTTAGTAGCTTTAGAAAGAAGTGGATGGAGATCCTGAAGGAGGAACTTCTTTCCTTCTAGTCAATCTTCCCCGTTTTCCAACGTTGAATCTCCAGTGCTTTTGCTAAAATCCACAAATACGAACTTCCGTATGGTAAAGAAAGGCCAATTGACATTTTTATAGTTTTAGAATGAGAGGGAGACCTTTACCTTTTCAAACGGAGCCTTAGAGATCGCGATAATATTGCATACCACTTGACTAGATGGGCGTCGATACTCGGAGAGGGGATCTCCTCTTCCCGGCTGCAGCTGATAAGAGAAATTCTTTCCTGTCGGTAAGAGTTTCCAAAGTTCTGGAGATTTCTCCCTCAATTGTCGCATTAGATACCGATTCTTGGAAAATATGCCACAACCCCTTGCGACCGAATGAACATTGTCCTCCGTGCAGAGAAATGTAATCACGCATTTTTAGTTTTTAGTATTTTTCATTATTTGTCGCTGTACGTAAAGTCTTCGTTCATTTGTTAATTTGTGAACATAAGATGTCAGCAAAAGAAAAGTTTGACAATTGCGGTAAAAAAAATGGTAGCAAACTTTGAAAAATCTAATGTATCGAAAGTAGCTTTAGCGAAGACTGGGGGATAGAGAGAACGACACTAAATAACGTCTTATGGTTCAAATTTTGTTAAACAGATGATGTGATCAACCAAAAGAGAAAGCGAGAGCATGTTTCAACATTTTAGAATGTTGAGAAAAATCTTTCACTCGGATAAAATGTGCCATATTGCAGAATGTTCCAATACATGGATTATCGTAAAAGAAAAATCTCTGAAAATTGCTGCATAGCTAGGAAAACCGAATTTTACTGCCAAAGAATCGAAGGAATGACTGCTAACTTGTTGTGACATTCTCAATAGGTACAGACCATGTGATGTTTTAAATTTTGATAAACATTGGGCTGTTGATAAATTTTGGGCTGTTTTTTTTTCTTGCTTTGCCAGATAAAACTATTACTTTTAAGAACGAAAAAGGAAGTTCTGGGAAGGTAAGCAAAAAAAGATTGGTCGTTTTATTAGCAGTGAATATGGATGGATGGCAGAGAAAATGACTCCATTAGTTATTGGTAAATTTCTCAAGGCTCGTTGTTTCAAAAAATGCAAATCCTTGCAATTACCTTACGGTGCGAATTGAAAGACTTGGATGATCATAAGCATTTGGGAAAAATAAATTCGGCGTTTCGATAACATTTGCACGGACAAGTGGCTATAATCGCAGACAACTGATTCCCAATTTAACCCTTAAGTGGTGAGGTCTTTTTTTCTAACGTAAGTGGTGAGGTGGGGTGTACGTAACCCCAAAATTCAACTTATTACGCACTCCTTAAAATTTAGCGAATTAAAATAAGAGAATTTCCTGTGAATTTTGTATTATCTAAGTGTATAAAAGAACTGAAAAGTAACTGTAAGTGTTCATGCATATACATATAAATTCACGTATCTAAATATCAGAAAAAGTTTGTTTGCAAATGTTGAGCTCATATGCAATTTCTCTAGGGTGCAAAACACCCCACCTCACCAGTTAAGGGTTAAATTCGATTTAACCTGTTTTCTTTCCTCCAAACTGAACCTGTATGGCACAACAATTAGATCAAGGGATTATTAAAAATATTAAGATAAATTATCGAAAGCTGCTTCTAAAAGACGTCATTGATCAAAAAAAGAAGTTTCGCGTGACTGTGTCAGATGCCATATGTTTCGCAGACAAGAGTTGGAATATGGTATCAAAGAAGACCATTGAAAATTGTTTTTGACTATCTTGGCTTCCAGAATGTGAAGAATTATCGTTCGAAGACAACGACAATGATGGTGATTATGTGTCCCTATTTGAAGTTGCAGAAGAACTACGGAATGCCGTTTGCACAATACATGACAAAGTGACATATGTAGTTGTTGACATCGCTACTGATGGACTTTACCCACGTTGCAACAGTCACGCGTTTGCGGGTATGAAAAATACTGCTTATTGGACGAACTAAAAATTTTACTTCCGAAAAATACTGCTTATTGGACGAAGGGGAAGCCGTGTTAAAATGTTCTTGAGGCCTATTGGTGTTTTTTTTTTTCTAGATATCCGCAGCTGACCTGACATCAGTAAAGTCCATGGTGAAGCTTCTATACTGGAAATAGTTTCGGAAATTATAAATATAAACACTGATGAAAACGATAAAATGACAGTGAACTCGAAGCTGAACCAACAACGCGAGCAGAAACTCTCAAAGCACTAAATACATTCAGATATTTTTGTACCAATCCCAAAGGCACACAGAAACGTTTTAAAATGGTTCGTGAATAAGAAAAAGTAGTTTTAACAACTACGATTAAAAAAAACCTGCAAAAAAGATTATTTTTACTACTACGAGTATGCTCATCAATTCGAAATTTTAAGTGTAAAGAAATTCTAGTTTATACCTCTTGTTTTATAAATTATATGCTCATAGCTTCTTTGTACATTATTGTACAAGAAGGTAATAACTAACTTATTATTAATATTTTACTGTCTAAAATAAAATTCCTGCTTACACTGCATATAAGGTCACACCGCTTATAAGGTCATATTTTTCAGGACCGCGTGGGTGACCATATAACCGATACTGACTGTACAAAACAAAACAGGAAAATTATCAAAAACATATTTTTTAAAGTTAAGATACAGAAACAATTACGAATAAGGTGAAATAATTAAGTAAAATAAAGTTATTGCACATTGAAATTTGCAAATGAAACTCAAAAATATTATATGAGCCTGAAATTCTTTTGGTTGTGTGGCGACATTACGAGAAAGCTGATACAACAGATTAATAACCATAAAGTTTTGATTCCAAATTTGTTCTTATGTTACATCTAAAATGATAAAATAATTTCAAAACCTGCCAGAAACTTTTTAATAATAACAGGCTACGGTCAATAGGCTACTTATATATTTTTTAAAAGCAGTAAATAAACCAAAATATTTCTTGCTATGTTAAGCACACTGGTTTGCAAAACCTAAGCAACCATCATAAAATGCTAATTTTTGAGGCGCGAATACTCAACAGAAAATAATGTAATTCAAATATGAGCTATCCCTACAGCACAGCTAGTCGATGTGACATCTCCTTCACGCCGTACATGATCTCAAGTGTCGCAGTCACTACGGTGAAACGAAATGTGGGTTATTTCATCCGTCACATTATGAGCCTCAAATAATCGTCATACGACGACGCCACTGAGAAGTCACTGTGACTGTTGCTTTTTGGTGAGTCACCAGATAAAATTACAATGAAGTCACATTTTGATTATTATGTGACTATCATTTGAAGACTCAGTTTTGAAGTAATCGTGAGCATTGCATTGTAATGAGTTACTATATAATGTCACGGTGAAGTCACGTGGTAACTTTCAACTGAGCGAGACTACTGTGAAATCACCTTTGCGCTCCTTTGTAAAAAGTCGCCAGATAATTTCATTTTCTGTCACTTGAGAACTCGTCACAAAACAGCTGTCATGATGACTTTACAATGGAGTCTCAAAATGATGGTCACTTGAGAGTCACTAGGCGACTTCATTGTAAAGTCACTTGTTGACTCGTCATAAAACAGCAGTCATAGTGACTTCTCAGTGGAGTGACCAATTGAGAGTAAGAATGAGATGAATAAAAGATATCCCATTTCAGTTCGTTGTAGTCACTGTGACGCTTGTGACCGTTTGTGACGTCAAGGTGAGTTCACATGGACTGGTTGTGCTGTTAGGGTAGAACCTATTTTCTACACTTCATGTTTGTAGAATTTCCTTTTGAGTAGTCACGTGTTCAGAAATTAGTATTTGTTGAATTTTTATAGTTGAATAATTAGTTTTAAAACAATATTTCTTTGTAGAGAATAAGCAATTATTAAATATTTTGACAATTCCTCATTACAGTAACAGAGTGGATTGTGTATCACTGTACCCAAGAAGTGGGTAGTCCACTGTGCCCTATGTTGAAGTTCAATACATTCTTATAAAAATATTACTTAAAGCTTTCTTTTAAACTTTAAAATTAAATAAAATTAGTATCTTACCTTTATGAAAAAAAAGCTGTTTTATCTTATTTATCTGTAACCAAAGAAAAGTGGGATGATTAAAAATTTTACTTTTGGAAGCTCAAAACAACCAGTCAGAATAAAATGATTCATTTTGAGTTAACTATGTCTTTTGAAGGCTATAAGTAATCAATCCAGTGCTCTAATCAATTAGCCTAAAAAACTTTAATAAAAAAAACATAAGGAGTGGTCCACTGTACCCCATATTCCCCTATGTTCTAGAGTAGTGATTATTTACTTTTTTTACTCTCAGAGGCCGTTTTAGAATGAATTTCTAGTCAGGATCCCCTTAATACTACTATTGTGTTTGTCACAAAGTAATGGCTTTGATGCATTGCTACGAGGAAATGGACTGTTATCTAATGAATTGTGTATTTTTTTAAAGAATAAAATTATATTTTGAAACATATTCCTCATTTACTAATTACTCAAATTCATTTTCAAATTTTGTAATTGTTTTTCCTCATTACTGAATACTTATTTTCTTTTCAATAATCATCAGTACAGATGATATTGTCAAATGTTTCCATACTTAAAAAAGGCTCCAGAGTTCAAAAAGTGGTAATATGTGCCTTACGATAAATATAGTATTATTTGCGTGAGTCGTAGATGTTTAATTTAACCGATGTGAATGAACAACTTTGCACAAATGTCGGAATGTCAGCTCAATTACTTATACTTGCAGGTGAATGTCTGATTATGCAAAAGTTTAATTTTAAAGACTTCTCCATTTATTATTATTATTGATGTGTATTCCATTTATTATTATTATTGATGTGTATTCCATTTATTATTATTATTGATGTGTATTCCATTTATTATTATTATTGATGTATAAGCAGAAAATCATGCTTTACCGGCATGTCGAGGAAGACAGCAAAACTAATTTTGCATTCTCAAACAAGGTTTTAAATTAATCTGACAAATGATATAAAAAATAAAAATTAGTGAAATGTAAATAAACTACAAATCATTTGCTAAAATGGTGTATAAACATTTAATACCGATTAAAACATTAAAATCACTAAAACATCTATTCTACGGTTTCAGCACACCTCCGTGGCAATGAGACCCAATGAGACCAATTGTTTCCCGTTGTTCAGGTCCTGTTTACTTTATAGAAAAGGTCTTTGTTTATTTCTTAAGGGAAATTTTGCCAAACTCTAATAGAGTTATTACCTCAACAGAAGATTTTGTTCATAAAATAAAGGATATCCGCATTACGAGTGATACTATGTTGGCAAGCCTGGATATTGTGTCATTATATCCTTCTGTTGACACAGAGGAAGTTATTAATCGTATAGGAGTTGCAATTGACAACCACGAAAATTTGAGTAGTAATGTCAAGACGTCATTGAAAACGGTCCTTCACTTAATTATCTTTAGTAATGTCTTTGTTTTTAATGGAAAGTTTTTCAGGCAATCGAAGGGTGCGCCAATGGGGGTCTCTGATATCCGGCCTCTTAACGGAATTTAATCTGAGACCTTTGGAAAATATGATTCTGGATGATTTGGATCCAAAACCGTCACTGTGGTTAAGGTATGTAGATGATGTTTTTATTTTATGGGAACATGGTCGTTCGGCTTTATCTGACTTCCTCTCGGAAATTAATGAAATTGATAAGAATATAAAATGTACTTTAGAAATGGAGGAAAATTTGACTTTACCATTTTTGGATGAGCTTATTACAAAAGAGGATCTGACTTGACACACTCTGTTTATAGAAAACCTGTTAAGTTAAACTCTGTTATCCCATTTAATGTCTAACTCCCTTTTAATTATCGTATCGCCGCCTTCAATTCTTTTATTAAATGAGCCTTTTTGGCTTGTTCCGGCAGTGAATTGCAAAACGAACTTGATTTTATCGGGGGAATTGCTATCGATCATGGTTTCCCTATTTGTTACATTAACAGAATCATCAGGAAGTTTGATAGTCCTTTGGTTCAACATAGAGATTTGGATTTCCCCACAAGAATTTTTAGGAAGTTTCAATATGCACCTATTATGTTTGAAAGAATCAGAAAAATTTTAATTAATTTTAATATAACTCTCATAGCTACATCCCCTCCCAGTTTGATGGATTTGTTGGTCAAGCATTTGGACCTTACTCCTCTCAGATTTCGAGCTGGCATTTACAAAATACCCATTACTGGTGAGGATAATAGTAAGAAATATTATATAGGCATGACTAAGAGGAAGTTTGCGGAGAGGGAGCACCGTTATGATATACAATATCAAAAACCGTCTACAACCTTATCGAGATTTTATCTCAATAATTATCATTGCTATATTGATTTTGAGAATGCTAACATTATTGTTCCATCTAATGACTCACATAGAAATTTAATTAGAGAATCAATAGAAATTTTATTAAGAAAAGATGAAGTATGTAATGACAATATATCATATAATATTCCAAAACTTTGGTTACATATCCTTAGAAACGTTTGATTTTGAGTTGTGCAGTTTAACAACTTTTTTCACGCATAGATAACGAAAGAGTATTTATATTGTCATGATATCTCAACAGATGGCGACAGAATATTTATATTATCATCATATCTCAACAGATGGCGAGAAAGTATTTATATTATCTCAATAGATGGCGCTAGTAAATTCTTATTTACTGGTCATTGGTTAACTCCTTCATGTGTACGATTTTCTGTAGGGCTGAGTTTTGACAAGCTGACATCTTGGTTCATTTAGATTCCTGAAGAAGGCCACGGAGGTGTGCTGAAACCGTAGAATAGATGTTTTAGTGTTTTAATCGGTATTAAATGTTTATACACCATTTTAGCAAATGATTTGTAGTTTATTTACATTTCACTAATTTTTATTTGAATTACCTATGGTGTAATAGTCCAAAGTTGTTTATGATATAAAAAATATGAAAAACTTTAGTTTTTAAATACAATCTTCAACTTGCTATGAAACACCAAATCAAGGAGGACCTTGTGTTTTATCGAGTTTAAAATGGATGGATTTCTGTTAATGCTGAACATATTCAATGTACAAAGTCATCTAAAACCTATAGAGCTTTTTAAAAATATTTCTTAAACGAGTGTTTCAAAGCTTTAGGATGATCTTGAATATTTATCTATATTTACTTGAGAGTTTCATGTTATTTGCATTCCTTTTTAACAAAAGGAAATTAATTTATATCATCCTTTCCTTCACAATACAAACAATACAAATATCTTCTTAAAGGATGACACTTTTGGAAAATGCATTGAAAACTGTGATGGTTTTTCATTGCAGTAATAAACTAATTTTATTCCTTTTATTAAATATGTTGGACAAATATCAAATTTTCACATCACCTCAGTTCTAGTGGCAGCTTGCAGGTTATTTGAAATGGGGATATTCCAAAAATAAAATCAGCTATTACTACTTGATATACGCTTTGAAATTCATTTTGTAACGCCATTAAATTATGGTCAGAGGGCGGTAAGGTCGCGGTTCCTTGCGCACGGAATAAATTTCATACTACGCAGTTATGAGCTAGCCAAGGTGCTTACCGGATCACATCCGTTGACCGGAAAATTGAATTCACCCAACCTGGGTGTTATTGATATATATGTGAATATATTGATATATATGTGAATATTGATATATATGTGAAACTTCTGATTGTTTATTGATGTCGTGTTGTCTATTTGTATATGTGTTTGTGGCGTAAAGAAATAAAAGTGTTTGTGCTTACAAGAAATCTCTTCAATTTTCTGCTAAAGCGAGCCATCCCCGTTAAAATTTGAATTTTCAAATGTTAAACAATGCAAATAAAATTAAAAAAAAGCTCCCAGAAAAATAATATTTTACTTTATATGAAGGAAGATCATATAATCAAATAAATAAATGATCAAAAATAAAATATGTGAAACCAAAGGATCTTTTTTATAAACAATAAAAAAGGGGAAAGCCAAAATTGCCAGCTCTTAAACTCTGAAGTTTGCTTGAATGGGTAAAGAGCGCCGTTGCCTGTATCTCACACTCCCCTCTCTACTTTCGTCCACTTAATGACGTCCAGAATTTACTTACAATTTACATAAATGCCAGACTAAAAATAAATAAAAGTAAGAGGAGCTTGCTGAAATACAATTTGGAAACGCGATAGCTGAAAGTCAAATACCAAAACACATTAAAATAGATTACCTAAAATTAAACTAGAGTAGAATAAAAACTGAACGTATACTGCTCAAAAAAATTAGGGGAGCAAGCAGAAAAGTGAAGTCTATTTCTAATTGTTTCTCTGGACCTCCTTCGTCCTGTGACCAAGAACAACTGTGTTTGTGGCTGGTAGCATTGCCTGTTCCATCTCGACGAGCTGTTAACAGGATATATCTATCATCAGTTTCTGTGGTGGCATATGGCCGACCTTGAGTAGTCGACGTCTAACATTCCCTGTATCTTGGAATCGATTCCACAGCCTTGCATTCGCACTTCATGCTATTCTAACAGCGTTTGCTACACTTCTTTGTGTTTATCCGGATCCAAGTGTTCCGATAACATGCCAAGACATGGACTCTGGTGAATCACGTTATATTGACATTTCCAAATGACCTTTTCTCAAAACACAAGCTGAGCAATTGAATTTTATAACTGAGACAGTGAAACAGACGTTCCTGCAAAATTCCGATTTCTGCACTTATCTCCTTCTTCAAGTTTCTGATGTCATAAACTTCGATTTGCATGTAAAGTTTCTTTCATCTGTTTTATACTATGCTTTAAATTACGGATGTTTATTTTACGTTACTTACCAGTTAAATATTTGCGTAATTTTTGTTAAAACCATGTGCACCTCTAATTCTTTTGAGCTGTGTATATGAAAATATATCTATGTTCTAGTGTGTAGATGGAATGAAACAAAAATTATTTTTAAAATAGCATTTATTAAACAAACACATAAAAAAGGTAAAATATGAGAATAGCTCAGCATTCCGCTAAATGGACAATTAATCAGTCCTAACAAACAAGGGTTTACAATTAATCCTGATTTTCGCAAAATTTGTCAAAAGAAATTGGCGGACTCGATCCTTCAAATGGTGGAACACTCCAGCGTAAAACTGACCTAATCCGGCGGGACCACCCATACAACAGATACGATTGGAATGCGCCCTCTCACACGTCGCTCGCCGCCGCCGAAGTTTTGGTTAAGTTTAACATGGCAATAATAACGCAAACTCCCTACAGCGCTGACTTCGCTGCCATCGACTTTTTTTGTTTCCCCGGATGAAGAATGACCTGAAAGAGAAGCGACTCGACACTATTCCTGCAATCCAGGCATATTCGATGAGGTCCCTCAACAGTCTTGGGCGCGAAGACTTCCAGGGAGCCTATGAACAATGAATAAAACGCTGGCAGCGGCGTGTTGATGCCCAAGGATCATATTTCGAAGAATTTTAGTTTTCTGTACAAAAATGTTTAATAAATTTTATATTCTGAGACCAGTCTTGAAACTTTGTGAACACACCCTGTATTTATTTTTACAAAATAAGATTTTAACTTTTAAAAGCAATTAAACCTTTAAAAATTTGTTTTAGCATTTAATTTACTCTTAAACTTTAAAGTATAAACTTCCGATTTCAATAACAGAGGTTTCATTTAACTTCTGTATATTTAAGTACTATTTCGCAGAGAGATGTTATTTAATAAAAATGAACTAAAAATGTTTTACTTCATAACTTGTAAAAACCGCTCTAGGACAGCATCCAATAAACCGCAAACTATTTGGAGAATAAAACTACAAGAAAGCTAATCCAATGAAATCAAATATAAACGCTAGAAATGTACAGACTTCAAACTAAAACTGACGATTAATACACAGAAACTATCAATCGGAAGTCTTAGAAAATATTGGTATTGTTGCCACTTATGTCCATGAATTTATATTTTGTATTATCTGAGAGAAAAACATCTCTTCCTTCATGAAGTAAATAGAACTGACGACAATTAAACAGGCACCTCTGACTTCTTCATTTTAAACTCTCGCTAAAACTCATATAATTCCATCACAATATAACACCGAATAGACGATTGCAAAAAATCATCTGTCATGTCTACAATGAAGGATTTTCACAAAAGAATAATTTAGTCGAGCATCTTGTCATTCATTCTGGGATGAAGCCCTTTATTTGTAATATATGCATTAAAGCATTCGCTCCAAAATCTTACTTAAATCAGCATCTTTTTATTCAAACTGGAGAGAAAGTTTCCATTTGTGAGGCATGCAATAAGGTATTCTCTCAAAAAATTCAAGTAAGCATTTGTGTACAATCCAGAAATTTACATGTTTGTGAATTTTGTATTAAAACTTTTTCAAAAGTATTTTTAACTGCATTATTTGTATTGATTTAAAAAAAAATCCTTTAAAGTATGTAAGAAAAGATTTCCAGTGAGATCTCAGCTTAATATACATTTTACATACTTTATTTAAAAAAGAAAAAAACATTGTTGCAGATACATTTTGTCAAATTAAAACGCATTTCATTACGAAACCTTTCAATTGTGATGTATGCTGAGTTAAATCCCAAAGACACATTTCGAAATAGTATACCATCTCAATTATACTACAACCACAGGATTGTGAATAATGCTGCCAGGTTTAGGATCGCAAAAAGCGGGACAGGCGCTTCAAAATCGGGACATCCTAAACACTACAATAAAGCCTGTAAAAACGGAATCAGTGTAACAGATTCAGGTTTTAAACTGAAAAAATTTGCATTATTGGCTAAAACAGTACAATGGAATTATAAACAAACAGTTATTTGCTAAGACATAAAACTTGTCTAAAATGGAAAATTCTTCCGATACTCTGTCATTCCATCTTTACAGGTTGCTCTATAAGTTTCCTTTCATATTGAATGTATGTGAATTATTCTTTATCCATAAAGAAATGGTATGAATTACACTTTATCCATAAGGAAATGGTGTGAATTTAATTAGTTGAACTAGAGCTTTTGAAGTAATTAACAGTAATTTCATAACAATAATTCTTCCTTTATAAATACCGCATTTTATTTTAGTTTCATTATTTTAAGTTTCAGTCATTTTTTAAGAAAGCGCAATTATTACCTACACACTCAAGGAAACATTTCGTCAAATGTAAAATGCACAGGCAGCAAATGGCCGGAACGCACTTGTGATTGGAGCAGTTATTTTAATTATTTGTAGAAATTTCTGGTTTTTGACTGGAGAATTTCAAGAAATTTTGAGCGTTGGTTCACAAACTTTTCGTCTTTTTGGGGGAAAAGGGACGCATGTAAAGAAATGGTTTCTAAAAAAAGTAATAGGGTCATTTCAGTTTTACATGCAGATTTCCACTTTTACAGAAGTAATTTTTTTCATTACATTTTGGTTACAATAATTGCTATTTGTAGTTGTATATGGCTTAAGCAAATAACTGAAAGTCTCGCTTAATGTTATTTATTTAAGATAGCAGACCTGTTGAAAGATGCCAAGGTGTAAAAAATTGTAATTTATGTTACTGGACACAAAGATGTAATTATTATACTTATAAAAACAAGTAACCAAACAATTTTCTTTACAACTGTGTTTAATAGATCTCCTTAGCCAAGTTTATGCTGTATATTGGCTAAAATCTTTTTAAATAGAATGAATAAAAGAATGACCATTTAACCTCTGTTACCAAATTAAAAATTTTGAAGTTAAAACTTTTTCAAAACTATGTAAAAAATCACACTAGATCAAAATAGGTATTTAGTGATTGTGTTGCCGCTTATTGAGTAAATAAATACGAAATCTATTGATAGATTTCAAAGTAATCAAAATAAAAAAAATTTAGAAACTAATTACTACTTGTAACAGAGGTTACATGAGGTAACAAAAATTACAAAAAATAACAGAAAAGTTACCAACTTAATTTAGTGATTTTGTTCCCATCATATGTTAGAAATGATGTTTATAATTTATTGCACTAACATTTTTTTAAATTAAATAAATAAATAACTAATTTTGAAGAATAACACATGTAATCTATGTTCCATAATCAAATTAAAATTACCAAAATCAACTTAATTTAGGGATTTTGTTATCCTGATATATTAGGAATGATATTTTAGAAAGTTTACTATAACAAAAAGTTTCTTAATTAAATAAATTTATAGATAATTTTGAAGATTAATATCTTTATCTTGTAACAGAGGTTACATTCAGAAAAAAAATATTCTGAGAACAGATTTTATTTGGTTTACCTGTCAGTCTAATTATTTGAAAGTGGTAGCAAATGTGAATTGATTTTACTTGTAATCATTCTAAAATCACAACATAAATGTGGTGAATAATGGGTAACAGATGTTACATAGAGAATAACTACCCTCCTGAGAAAAACACAAATTTGTCCACTTTATATGATACCCATAACAAATATACAAAGTAATTATTGTCACTACTCGCTTACTTATAAACATAATTTGTATTATGTGGTACACTTTTTTGATATGAATAGAAATAAATTATATGTGGTAACAGAGGTTACATAACAGATATTTCAAAACGCTGGAACACCCACTTTTTAATAAAAAAAATATATATCAAAAACATAGACTTGAAGAATTGATTTATGTGATATTTCAATTATTAGATTATGTTTTATCGTAAAAAAAATGCTTGTACATGAAAATAAAAATGTTCTAGTATTATGTAAGCAATATCTTTCAAGGAAACTTCATCTTGGGACAGCCCAGAAAGAAGGTGATGAATTTTTGAATATTATTTTTTGGTAAGTATATTTACTTAGCAGTATTAAAGTATTAAACATACTTAAATACGTGAGCAAATAAGCTATGATTAAAAGTGGTAATGACAGTGAGTGAAAAATACTAAATACTTTTCAAGTAAAAATATCTTCATTTTCCAGATATGTAAAATTAAAACGATCCAATACACAGCACAGTTAATGGAACACCCCTGTGATTTTAAAAAATGCAACTTTAGACACTGGAGGATTTCAGATAATTATTTCGTTAGATTAATGAATTTACTGTATTTTGGGGGAAAATGCGCAAATCAAAGCAGAAATTTACCTGTTTTAATAATAATAAAACTGTAATGGGAAAAACTATTTGAATTCACGTGTTTTTTTAGAGAGTATTTTGATCGAATACAGACAGCACGGTTCTCCATCTTCTGATACGATACAAAAATTATATCTGACACTGATTTACAGAATTCTCAAGAAAAATGTAACATAAAGGAAAAACTTGTAAAATAGCTTAGAATTTAAAAGTGCTTTATTTTAATATTAGCTCAGTCATAAAATATAAAGTCTTGATATTATGTTAAAAATATTACATTCTGTAAATTCTTTCGAAACAGCCAAAGTGATAACTAAGTTATAAATTAAATGTGTTTAATCTAATTTGAAATTTCAAGTAAGTCAGTATTCTAATTTACACGAATTTTTTAACTGCTAAATTTGAGCCTACGACCCTAAAAGCAAATTTTTAATTACAACCTTACACGGGTCGATTATAATGGACATGAAATCCGCAAAATAATTTTGTCAGACGTGCAACCCAATCCTAAGCATGAAATGAAAAAATAATAGTTTAAAACAGTTCAGGAAAGTAGTCTACAATCAAATCTCTAAAATAAATTTTATATTGCTCTACAAAAATGAATGTGTATATAGTTATTCATATACATTAGGATGGAGTGAAAAAACTTAAAATCGGAAAATCAAAATGTAATACCGCGTAAAATTTTGTATGGCCCTCAGTAATAAAACTGCACAGTTTTTTCGAAATCAAATTTTAACTTTCGGTGCCCCCAGAGATCCCAATTTGTGCGAAATTCATCAAAAATGCCTTGTACAACTTATAAATCGAAATAAACGTAAAGTTGGAAAATAAAAATGTCTCACCGTGGAAATTTGTATATGGTACGTTCTGATATGCCTGCACAGTTTTTTCAATCATATAATATCTTCCAGGGTCCCGGTCATTTGAAATTTCGAAAAAAATACCTATAAATTCCCTTTTATTTTTTATGGACTTCTAATGAGCTAGTAATTTATAATTTTTTCTAGATTTATAGAAATTTATATTATATGTGTAATGTTTTATACTATGTTATGAAAGAAAAAGAAATAAAATTTATAAATAGAAATGTAAATAAAATACATAGATATATTTATAATGTAGGGTGTTCTAAAATTCGACCGTCAAATTAAAAGGGATTGTAGAAGGCATCAAGAGGATGAAAAATTGCCATAGAATATGGGGTCGCAAACCACGTGTTAGTCACAAATGCAGGGTGTTTCACTCTAACTGAACTTGGGTTGACGGTAACAATTTTGAGAAAAATAAAATCATTGCAATGTAAATGCAACGATATGTACCTTGTTTCGTGTAAAATGTTATAACATCTCGAAAAGTTCAGGAAAAACATGTGTTTAAGAAGAAATCGATAATACCGTATGAACTGGTATCACAGTACAAAATGTGGAGGGTCGAGTGCATACTGCTGGCGTGTATAATGGAAACTTCTACCACATTTTTTATATTATCACATTTGCAACAAAGGTGAGAATGTCTACTAAAAGTTTTAGTAGAATATAAATACTTCAGTTTTCTGAAAGATATGACCGTTCATCCAAATTGAGTTAGGGTAGCCCTATATTTTTGATTAAATATATGGTTGGTGACCCCATGTTCAACAGACAGTTAAAAATTTTATTTTATAAGGTTTTTATTTCATACACCCATTCATTTATTGTTACTAGAGAGCAACATATTCGGTGGATGAATTTTTCATATAAAGAATTCAGTGATTTATTTTTTTTTTATTTGCAGGAGGGGGAGGGGCCAAAATGGGGATACGTAAATCTAAAAGGTATTTGGTTTAATTTAGATTATTGTTTATTTACTTATTGTCTTTAATGGATAAAAAATAGAACAAGTGATTATTTTTTGTCAAATAAAAGGTTTTATAAATTTTAAGCGCTATTTATTGGGGAAAGAGAAAAAGATGAAGTAGAGATTTTGAGGGTGGTGTAATTTTATTTCTAATGTTATGTAAACATCATATTTCTGTCGACAACAGAAATGTCTGTCTTGAAAAAGGTAGGATTGTGCTAAAACATAAGTCCCGATACTTTTAAGTGTTATCAAACAGCCAGATCAGCAATGCTTTTAAATGAAAAATTTTTTTCTGGGATAGAACAAATTTGTAACAGTAAATGAAATTCTTTGTCAATTTAAAATATCTTTAATTTATTTTATTAGTTTTTATCATAATTGGAAATACATTTATTTCAATTATGATGTTTTAAGTAATATTTACTGTACTTTTTTATCCACTTTTATTAACTTTTTCCAAGTTTGTTTAAAAGAACATATTTTTAATTAATTAATCTGTAATCATTAAATGTTTCTGCAGGATACAACAAATGCAGTTACCATTTCCGACCAAAAAAATTTAACTTGCGAATATGTTTATATAACTTTTCAAATTATTTTAGTAACTGAGTTCAAGAAATGAAAAAAAAAAATATTCATATATTTTTATTCTATTCTGACAACGGTGTAGTAGAGGATATATACGCCGTATTCTTTCTAGATATTATTGAAAAACTTTTTTTACCCCCTGTTTGTGAAATAAATTTACAGCGGGCATATACCCTCTGTTTTTTTTATTACTACTCCACTATATACTATAGTATCGCGCAGGTCAATATTGGCACAGATATGGAACTGAAAGTCAGAAGGGAACTGCACGTCTAGTTTCTTTCAGAATGCAATTGTCTGTAAGAAAGTAAACAGTACACTATTCGCCAATTAGTTTCTAGGGAACAAAAGTTTCATTTTGAGAGCTTATGCTAATAATCCAACAATACTCGCAAGCTAATTTTAAACCAATCATAATTCTCTTTTCAAATTTCTCGATGGCATTTCAATATGTAAAATAATTTCCGTTTTGCATTGGACATCTGAGGTCGGTGTCTAACTGCAGGGCCTGAAATACTGGGTGGGATTCCCACCACACATTTTGAAAGCTCTTTCAAAACAGTATGGGCACTGCATTCCGAATAAGTGCATTTTTACAGGCATCTTTTCAGACAAGTTAATGACATGTTTCAAAAATAGGAAAACGCCAGGCATTGTCCTTGTACTGTATGTGTTTATAATTATATTTTGTAGGGAATAATGATGAGACAACTACGAAATTCATAGATTTATTTACTTATAATATGTAAAATAATGGCACAAAGAACATCATTTATAAAACAAAACGGTCACATGTAGGGGATGTTCACGCACCAGAGTAAAAACATAGAAAGCTGTACACCAAAGAGTAACCTTATATATTTTTTAGGGTTCCATACTTAAACAGTAAAAACGGAACCATTATAAGATCACTCCTGTGTCTGTCTGTCCGACTGTCACAGCCGTTTTACTCATAAACTATGGAGCGTGGAAAGTTCAAATTGGGGGAAGTAATAAATACTATTGACCCACATATTTACAGATTATTAAACATTCATAAATATATTTGGGGAAAATGTAGCGGGATTAATTATGTAACTTGAAAAAAAAATTTTCTTTGTATATCGTGTGGGGTAATCGTGTAACAGCATTCGTAACGCTCAATTCAAAAATACATTTCTTTTAATTTTACGTATTTTATTTTCAGAGATATTGTCGAAAAAGTAGTGTAAAAATATGTTCCCCTCCTTCTACTTCCGAATCTACTGAAACTAAAATTATGAAAAAATTAGAGGTAGTAGACAGTATTTTAAACCTTGCAGGAAAAGTATAGCAATTACCCTAGGTCACATAGTTTTTAAGAAAATCGCATTTTTCCGTTATACACAAATTTCGATTTTCGGGCATTCAGCAAAGGTGTTCATCAGCACTGGAAGTAACTATCGCAGCAGAAGTATAAAAGGATTGTTGATAAGGATTTTCGAAAAAAATTAGCCGAAAAAAATTTCGGTAATTAGCCGAGATATGAAACCGTAAAGACACGGACGGTTTGGACACACATAATGACAGAGGCGGGGTACTCTATGTAACATCGGCTTTTAAAGACCAGATAATAACTTTTAATGATGTATTTGTGTAATGCAATGCCCTGTAGCAGTATAAAATAAATAAACGTTAATTTTTTAAAAACAGACTAATTTAATTAGAATTAATCACATAAATACTATGGGATTCGCGACTGGTTTGCATTGAGTGGATCTCTCAATACTTCTCGAGTGACATTAAAAGTTAATTAAAACCTTATCTGGAAAAACGCAGTACGGACCAAGGCGGCGTTGCATGTTTGCGACTTCATTTCGAAGCGCGCTTAGCACAATGCCAAATTTAAATTTTGAACAAGAGGTTTGTTTTAGCTACAAGGTAAAACATTTTGCTGTCAGTACCGAATTAAGTTCATCATAAACAGATTAGGATAAGATTAAAACAAGAGTTGTAAAAAAAGCAATATTTGATATTATTTAGGCTTCATACTCTTTGACCTTTTATGGTATACCCATTAAAATGTTTCTAGTTTATACAGCGATACTCAACCCTACTTAGTATTATAGTTTTTTGCAAAGTCTTATTATTCTTTTAGCAACGATTTTTTAATAATACAGTTAATTCATATATTTATTGTACGTTACCCTCTGAGCGCGAGTAATACACGCACTTGACCGTTTATTTCAAAATATATGTCCTAGATATTCCTAAATATATTCCTAATTTATTAGATGCACCATAAAGTTTGAAAATATATTCAATACAGATAATGACGTTATTTAAGCTGTGAATGCTTTAAAGAAGCTTTTTAGTATGTAATGAAGAATTTTCTAGAAGATGTTTCTTCAGTAAGAAATTCATATAATCCATAACAATTAAATTTGTTTGTACACGAGGCTTGCAGTACATTTTTATGAGCATCTTTATGTGCATATTTATTAAAAAGTCTTTCTTTGGAGTATGCAAAAGAAGATTTACTATAATATCTCTAATTAATGTGTACCAATTTACTCATAAAAATAATTAAATAACAGCTTAAAATAACCCCATACTTAAGTTAAAACTTGTGCTAATCAGAAACCTTTGATATTTGAAGTATGCTGTCAAGGCTAAAACCATCTGAAGAAATGCTTCAAAATACAACATTAGAATTACAAGGGGATAAACCCGGGCTTCCCGGGTTACATAATACAGGCGAATACCGTCATATATATTATTTTTGATGTTAGCATCTTTTTTCTCTTCTTATTCACATACTGTTACATCAGTTACAATCTTCTTATTATAACACAGCGATGAATGAGGCATTTTTAAAAAGGTTCTGCAAGTGGCTTTTGAGATAGTATACTTATATATCGTTAAAACACGTTGTTTGATAACAATAATTGCATTTAATAAAAAATTAATGAAAAAACGTATCAGCAATTAATCTCAAAGATATCAGTGACAAAGCTCGCACGAGTCTACTGTTTTATAATTGTTATTTTATTTGTTTTATAGATAACTCAAATAGATTTTTTACATTTAATATATTTTCTAGAATGCACGCTAATAGTACTAAAAATCATATTTATATGAAAAATAGGAATAATGCCTTTGAATAAAGTTTTGAAACGTATTAAAAGCGATATTATCATATTGGCCTCACGTCAAGAATTAACAGCCGAAGAAATCACCAAAGATCGCTGTTTAATATCAGCCTTTTTGATTCTATGCATTTCATTGGATTAAGCATGAAATTCGATTACATGTCTTAAATTTGTGTTTTATTTATATTTTATTGTTTTATTTATGGATTGACAATTGTTTTAATTTTGTTTTCGAATATAAGCGGGGAACAAAGGATGAGATATTTATATTAATTTAAGTGAAACGGATTTATTATCCACAAACGTCTGCAGGTGATAGAGACGATCGAAAAATCATGCTTGGAAATTATGTAAAAACAATAAAAATTGAGTAAATTGTGATACAGTTTTAAAATGCTGTATCGCAAACTGAAAAATATTTTCTGCAAAACTGAAAATATTTTCTTTTTTGGAAGCATGGTAGCATCATGTCTAAGTTATTTTTCTATTTCAAAGAAATTCCAGAATTAACAGATTTTTATTTGTTAATATGAATCAAAACTTTTATAATGACTGATATTTATATTATACATATGAATTCTAACTTTAAATTTTACTTAATTTTATGTGCTAGATACTTCAATGCTAATCGTAACTTTGCTAGTTATTTCATAAACAATGTTTGTTATCTCATAAAAATAACGCATAATCTGATGATATTTTAAAATGTAAACAAAGCAATCATCAGGAATCTACAAAGCATTCAATCTCAAGCTGTACAGATTTTTGAGAGTGAACTATATAAAGTGTGCATCATATCTTATTTTGACTATGGGATTCTGTACATCTACTGCACTACGCAGCAAAGGGAACGATTTTGGGATTAAATCCCCTCCTAGAGGTATTTAAACAATTGATAAAGTGTATAGAAACCCCTTAATCTTATGGTAAAAATAATGTGTAAAAACCAAAGTAGAGAAAAGCCTAAACAGCATGTTTACCAATCAACTGTTTGAAGGTTTTATAATAGAAACTTATATTTTTGCAAAAAATTAATGAAAGAAAAAGTTAGGAGAAAGAACACAAAAAAATGTATATTACTGTTATTTCCAGGAATGTGATTGTGGATATACAGTGGTAACCTCATGTACATTCTGGATTCTAACCTCCGTATGCTGCCCGTCAGGGTTTGTAAATACCATAATATTTTTGCAGTTATCCACAATATCGGATATTTTTATATATATCCAATATTTTCAAAATCATTAATTTATTGATGATTATAAATATTTTCTGACTTAATATAAATTAGAAACAAAAACATATTACACTTAGCATGAAAACCTAATAAAATAATATTCTAAATGCATTATTTTTTTTCTTCACTTGTATAACAAAATATAAGACTAACTAATTGAAAACAGAGAAAAATTGTTTTTATACTCAAAAAAAAAAAAATTAGCTACAGAATTTAATATTAAATTTTAAGACCATTTTGTTTTATGCAGCAAAGGCTTTTTTTATTGAAAATGTTTAATATAAATCAAATGTAAGTTTGTCTGCTTTTTCATTTCCTAACCTTTTGTTCAAATTAAATTGAACAAAAGTAAATCCAGAAAGATTCTCTATAATGAAGCTCTAACTAAATTTTCTAAAGTAGACAGATATCTTTCAATACCAGTTCTAAATAAATATATGCACATAATTATTGGTTCTAAATTTAAAAATTCAGCTTCAAACATAGCCATGACTGTACGTATATATATACGAGGTACAGTCAATAAATTCCTGGAATGGTCGCTTTCATTCACGCAGGTGTTCGTTGGAGGGGAAATATCTTTTTTGGAGGTTGGCAGCACTGATAAGGAAAACACACAGTCAGCTGGAATTCATCTCCTGTAATGTCGGCGTTAGTTGCATTTCTGATAAAGTTAATTTTTCATTCGTTGGATTTTGAAATATCGTCTTTAGAGCAGCGCCAAACATCAAACTCTGCGTTTTGCTAAAGAAATCACCTTCATGAGAAGCTCGTGATGCTGAAGAAAACATACGGATATGATAAGATGAAAAAAAAGGCTGTGTATGAGTGGCATAAGCGTTTTCGTGAAAGGTCGCACAAACATGGATGGACTGCGATCGATGGACCTCTTCCACCGCAGATGAAAGTGTTCAGCGTGTTCGAGGGCGTCGAGCGTCTACGACGACGTTATTCACTATGAATTTATTCCTGAAGGCCAAACTGTCAATAAAGGACCTGGCGATCCTTAAACGACTACGAGATACAATCAGACGAAAACGACCTGAAAAATGAGCAACAAAAAATTGGTTTCTTTTACACGACAATGTTCCACCGCATCGGGCTCTGATTATGAAAAATTATCTTGCAAGAGACAGTGTTACCAGGGGCGCCATTTGAGGGGGGCTAGGGGGGGGAATAGCCCCCCCCCAAGGAATTTGATTTTTCAGAAAATTTATCAACCTCAATTGTCAGACTAAAAAAAAAAGTTAAAAATTGCTCAAATGCTAAAATAATTTATCAGATTTGATTGCAATAAAAACATATGCATTAAATAAATACTTCATGCATAGAAATTAATAATTATAAAAAAAAATCCCATTCGAACTTTTTTAAGGTGAGACATATATCGTATTTTGGCTAATTTTAAAAATACATGAGAGACATTTTCTTTTATCAATTGCTTCTCAGCTGTGTACAACTTGATCATAAAAAAACTAGTCCCCTCATGGCTAGAAATTCAGGGGTAGAGTTTTTACAGATAGTTTTTTTGCGGGGGGGGGGGGGGGGGAATGAAGGGAGGAGTATAATTCAAGTTCCTAATTATCTGACTTTTTTGGATTATTAGTGTCACATTACATTTACTGCAATCATTGCAATGTTATAAAATTATTTAATTATTTGCTTTATTATATCATATTATATATGGTAGACTCTCAAAATTCTTCAACGCCTAGTAATGGAGTCTGCGCGCACCGGATAAAACAATTTCTTGAACCCAAAAACCGACAAACTTCCACCAAATACCAAAGTAAAATAAAATTACTCCATATTTTAACACGTTTATAATAAAGTAGTTTATAATTTTATCCCTTATGTACAGAAATGAATACATGGGCCACCGTTAATAGTCAAATCTACAGTTTTTCATTTGAAAAATATTCAGGGCTTTCTTGTTAAAACCGAAGTTATCCCGACTCCGACTGAAAGAGATAAAGCACAATCCGAACTTAAAGTGTACCTAACTCACTCGCAACGAAGATAATACGTCAACCTATTCTGCCGCAGGACTGTAACTTCATGTGAATACGTAAACTGCTAAAAAGATTTATATTGAAAGGCAACCCATCCCGAAATGAAAGAAAATCAATCCATATTTTAATACAATTATTGTAAAAGAAGTCTACAATTATATCTTTAATACAAAATTTACGTTTCATGTGGAAAAATGAAGATATATATATATATATACCGGGTGTCCCAAAAATGACTGGTGGATTTTAAAATTCATAACTTGCAAACGGTGGCAGATATTAAAAAAATTCTTGAAGGAGTGTTATGTAAGATGTCAGGAGTTTTTATGCTGCGATTCTCAGTTTTATTTACAAATAGCATCAATAGATGGCGCTGTAAGCAATAAACGCTATATTCAGGCTCGATTTTTATGCCTCTCTCTTCTTCCATTAGAAAAAAGGAGATTAAAATGTATAGAATGGATCCCGAAGTACCAAAAATCGGGTCTGGACTGAGCACGTATTGCTCTCAGCGCCATCTATTGTTTGAAATTTGAACTAAAATCAAGAATCAGAGTACAAATACTCTTGACATCATACGTAACTCTCCTGCAAGAATTTTTTAATATCTGTCACCGTTTGGAAGTTATTGAATTTTAAAATCCATCAGTCATTTTTGGGACACCCGGTATATATATAGTATTCATTAATGTTCAAATATGTAACTTTTCCATCTGAAAAATATTCAGAATTTCTTTAAAAAATAGTATTATCACGAACCTACCTCATAATAGTGAAAACGTAATCCGAAACAATTAACGCTTTAGCTTACCTTTCCTTGCAGAAAATCACTAATGAAAATTTTCTTATCGCTGTAGATCACAAAATTTCGTGACCTATTCATGACGTTCGAGGTGCTGATTATCTCATGACTCATTGAATTTCATGAATTTTTTTTCGCGATCATCTGACGAAATTTGTGATTTTTTCCACGACCGTTTCACGGAATTCACGATTTTTTTCTGCAACCGTTATCGAAATTGGTTTCTTTTCCTCGCGACCATTTGTCAAAATTCACAATATTTTTACGCGACCAACTGACGAAATTCCATATTTGTTTCTGTGATCTTTTGACAAAATTAGCGATTCTTTTTCACGAATTCGTGATTACTTTTTTCTACCACCAACTAATAATATTTGTAATTATTTTGCGCGATAGTTACACGAAATTTCGTATCTTATTTCACGATAGTTTGACGAAAATCCCCTCGATTGTTTGACTAAATTTTCGTGATTTGTTGTGCAATCTTTTGACGATATTCTCGATTGTTTTCGTAATCGTTTTACAAAATTCGAGATTTTATTAGCTTGTACAACCATTTGACGAAAACTGCATTTCTTTTCGCGATCTTTGATGAAAGTAGCAGTATTTTCCACGGTCGTTTGGAGAAATTAGCAATTTTTTCCGCGACGATTTGCGGGTTTTTTTTTTTTTTTTTTTTTTTCAAAATTTGCGATTTTTTTCTGTGACCCATTGACGAATTGATTTAGCGGAATTCAAAAGAAAAAAAATCGTGGACTTTCACGAAAATAAAAAAAAATTCGCAGAATAATCACATGCCCGTGAAAGAAGTTGAGACAAAATCACGCAGAGCTTTTTTTTATTGTGCGGGATTTCCCATTTTCTGTGAGATTTGTGCAGTTTTGCACGTTGTGTAATTCTGCATGTTTCCTGTTTCTCAAAGAAAATTTTTCCTTGCCCTTCGCCAGGAAACTCTTGAAATGGCGCCCCTGTAGTATAACCTGAGAAAAGGAAATCGAAAGGAACTACAAAAATGTTCCATTTTAGACAGGTCTCTGTCTTAGCAAGTATAATTGTATGACATTTTTTCATCGAAATTTGATTTTTTTCCACTTTGAGAAGGAATTCTGTTATAAACAGGCGTCGTTTACACAAGTTTCAGTGTAATACATCTCTTTTCAGAGCTATACTATAGAGTGGATGGTTTAACAGTCTTTGAGGATACCTGTAAAAATGGAACCTATAATAGAATCCTGTCTAAAAAGAAAAATTTTCATATTCAATATATTGAAATTTTACCAGCTAAGACGAAACCTGTTTCAAACAAAATATTTCATTGATTCTTGAGTTTCCGTATTCAAAGTTTTTACTGTTTTTGTAAGAATGATTCAGTTTACGTTTCTCGTTCTAGTTCGGGGTGGGGGTGTCGTAGACGCTTGAATCCTACCCTTTGCTATATAACTTTACTCAAAAAATCTTTGCCCCCCCCCCCCAAGAAAGTTCTGAAATGGCGCCCCTGAGTGTTACCAATCTGGAACAACCTCCTTATTCCCCGACCTAGCACCAGTGGATTTTTACATGCGTCCACGACTGAAAATGGAAATTCAAGGGACACCGTTTTATGGATTCAGATGTCAGATGATCTAAAATGCGACAAAACTTTTGAAGGACATCTCAAAAAATAGATTCAAGCAGAAAGTACTTTGAAGGTCAATAAGGTAAAATTTTTGTTTTACTTTTTAATAATTTGAAATTGACCTATTCCTGGAATTTTTTGACCGTACGTTGAATATATATACAGGGTGATTCTAAATTGTTTTTACAAAATAAGAGGGGTGATAGTACCCATCCAGACGAGCAATAATTGCCATAGAACATGGGGTCGCTAACCACTCATTGAGTCACAAATACAGGGTGTTTCATCCTAAATGAACCCGGGTTGACGGTAATAATTTCGAGAAAAATAAAATTATTGCTATGAAAATGCAACGATATGTACCTCGTTTTGTGTGAAATGTGATAAGATCACGAAAAGATCTGGAAAAAACATGTTGATCAAGCAATCGATGATACCGTATGAACTGATCATCACAATCCAAAATGTGGGGCATCAAATGCATACTGCTGGCGCGTACAATGGAAACTTCTACCACATTTTTGTGTATTATCCTATTTACAACAAAAGTGAGCATGTCAATTAAAAGTTTCATTATAATTATTTCCGTTTGCTGAAAATTATTACCGTCAACCAATGTTCGATTCTCATCCAATCGATTAGGGTAGAACACCCTATTCGTATTTGTGACTCAATAAGTGGATTGCGACCCCATGTTCTATGGTAATTATTGCTCGTCTGGATGGATACTATCATCCGTCTTATTTTATAAAAACAATTTAGAATAACCGTGTATACATATTTTTTGAGGGGGGGAGGGGGGGAGACTAAAAAATTATTGCCCGAGCAAAAGTTCTCTATCTACAGAACGACAAAGTCGAAAAGTTCATTTACGCTTGCTTTACTGAAAAAATCATACACAATATTTTGAAAATAAATACCAAATGTATGAAAATATCACACTTGATAATTTTTTGAAAATAAATATTGGATATACATTGGTGTGCAAAAATTAAACACAAAGCAGATAAATAAGCATAAAAGTCAAACAAGACAACAGAATGGATTGGAAGACCCATCAGGAGACAGACTTGGGGCCGATGCAGTAAGGAATGTGCACATATTGCATATGATGTAAGATGAGGATGTCGGCAAAATTATAAAGCACAGAGGCGAAGGAAGCTCAGCAATTTGGTGAAATCTATTGTACGGTGTACAGTGATTTCAACTTCGGTTTGTTCCTACTACCGTGTGATACGGCCAACGGGCAACCAGGAGATGTCATCTAGATGACCTTATCCGAGGTCACATCGTTGGGAATTTGTTAGACAATCGAAGTATGACAAGCATGGCACATGAGTTCGGGATTGCTTACATCATCGTTTCACGAGTCTGGAGAGCATTTTTTAAGCGATAGGAACTGATGTCCGAGCGTTCAGCAGTGGTCGCCCACGAGCAACAACAACGGCGGGCGACCACTATTTTGTCCTACATGCGAAAAGAAACAGACAGTAGACAGCCAGAGAAATCACAAGGCAAGTGGAACAGACTACTGAACGTCGGATATCCCGTTTTACCGTTACCAGGAGGCTGCATAAATGTGGTCTATAACGCACGCTAACCGATACGGTGTGTACCATTAACACCTGCTTATCGAAGACGCCGATTTCTGTGGTGTCAGGAGCACAAGAACTGCACACAGCAGGAGTGGGACTTAGTCTCTTTACGAATGAGAGCCAATTTAGTCTGACGAGCAAATCTGGACGTATACACATCTTGAGAGAGCAGGGAACCGTAATCACCCCTCCAATATCATCGAAATTGAAAAGGAATATCTTGGAGGTGAGAGAGTTCTCGTTTGGGGCAGTTTCAGGCTTGTTAGCCGTACGATCCCCTACATCTTTCAAGGAGGTTCAGTCACTGGTGTCCGCTAGAGATTCTCTTGCCTTGTGTGCATCTGTTTAGAGGTGCTGCGGGTCCGGACTTCCTCTTCACGAAGACAACGCTACACCTCATTATACAGTGGCTGCCGCAGAGTTCTTGGAGAGTGAAGATATTCAACGCATGGATTGACCTGCAATGTTCCCGGACCTAAATCCCAGAGAGCATGTGTGTGACCTTCTTAGAAGACGCTTGGAAGTACGTGATCAGGCGCCAGCAACGATTCCGCAGCTGCAATAGCCGTTACAAAAGGAATGGTAATCGATGCCTCAATAGCTCCTTGACAATCTCTTCCTCAGCTTGGATAGATGTTGTAAATCCTGCATCTCAGTCAAAGGTGACCATATTCCCTATTAAAGAGTGAATTGTTCTTGCCAGGTACCTGTCAGATGGACGTTTCTGTCTTCTCTGCAGTTAGGCTCAAAGTTACCTTTTTGATAAAGTGCTTTTGTATTCTTTTGATTCCTTGGTTAGATAGTTTTGATCACATGTCCCATATTTTCACATCTTGGAGATCTTATGGTATGTTTTCGGTCGATGTGGAAAACTTCTGCACGATGTTACATTTGAAAAACCACTTCGTCCTTAATTTTTACACACCAGTGTATATCAAGATATATATCCATTGATATATAACACCAAAACCAGATTGCCATAGCTATAGAGTTTACTCTTTAGGTATGCGTTCTGCTGATAGCATTTACACTCTAGTTTATTGCGTCTACTTCGCTGGTTATTGCTCTTTCTCACTCTTCTTTTTTTTCCTCTGAAGTTTATAGAAGATGCTCTTCTATGAAAACTTTAATCACACAAAGGCTAAATTTATTATGGTTATTTGTGCTTTTCATTATGTAGGGATTTTTGGGTTTGTGTTTGTCACAAAACAAACATGTTCATTGTATGGATAAACAATCCTAGATGAAGATTCTAGCTGTGTCACTGTCTATTGCACACTTTATTTAGTTTTGCTATGTATATTTGATTTGTGTGTTTATATTTATTTATCTTTTTATTTTCCAGAAAGAAAAGAATGAATCAAGAAGAATGTAGAGACTTTACTGAAGTTCCTGTTGACTAATTATATCAATTCTTTACATGTAAATAAATAGAATTTTATAAACTGAAGGATGTTTCATTTTTTTCCGAGAATATTTCCTTGATACTGAGAAATACTTTTCGTTGCTTCAAATTTAAGTTATTAAAAATCCTTTTAATGGATAAAGAATAATTTAAGTGGGTTAAATTATAACTTAAAAAAGCATTAGTATAGTGTTTGCTCTGTCGCACACAGAAAGCATTTCTCTGGTGAAAGAAAAAATAATGCATAACCATATAGGAATGGAGAGCAGGGGGGGAGCTTTTTAATTTGTCATATTCTAATATGTAATACTTATTTAATTAAGTTGTTAAACACACAAGAAATTACAATTATTTTAATATACAGAAGTTGGAAAGATCATCATTGAATTTGTAAAAGAGTTTTTTTTTTTTTTTTTTTTTTTTTTTTTTTTTTTTTTGCATTTTGCAGCATGAAACAATTCATTTTCAGAGAAAAAGCTAAATAATTGCTGTGGCCACGAAAGAATTTAATGCAGTAATAATATTAAAAAAAATTGTAATCTGCAGCAGTCATAAAATTATGTTATATTGGAACTCCAGATATTGGATGTGTTATTTATTGTAGCTAAAAAAAGATTTTTTTAACACAATCTATAAATAAATACCTGATCCTGCAACAGTGAGCTGTAGTCAAAAGGTAAGTAGCTGAAAGTATAATCAAATTTACTAGGTATAAGCATAGACGTAGAGTTCTAAATTTTCAAGTCCCACTAATAACTTTTAAAATACTTTCTTGTTACCCTCTAATATAAAAAAGTTATTAATTTTTTGACTTTCTATTATTTTATGGAATTTCTTTTTTGTTGCAGGGATAGATGGCATTAAAAAATCCTTTTTTAACACTTTCAACATAGTTGGTAAGCGTTTGTGAATTCTGTTTGTCTGTCCGTGCTCTAACTCACGTAAATATAGTCGATTGCCATGAAATTGATATATGTTATTGGGGTTCACTATGCATTTTGGGTTATTTACAGGACCACTCAAAAAATTCCGTTACGTTACGGTCTATGGGAAAAAATCATTTGCCATGCATTTTAATGATATTACATATATTAACATATTGGAATTGATATACACCACTGAGGTGTAATACAAGGTCCGTACTATACAATAGGGTGTGCATAGAACTTAAAGTTTATTTACAGGTATACATAGGAGAAATTGGCTATAGAAGAAAATGAGCAATAATTGAACTATTGAAACCTCCGAACAATAATTGCCGGAAGTGCATTTGAAATTATGTTATGCATTTTTAAATTGAAATATTTTTTAAGTATTACTTGGGGTGCATAAATTTCGTATAGAGGGTCGCACAAAAGTTCTCAATAACATCCGTTTATTGGCGTAAATTGCTGAGTGGAAACTTTCAGTTGTATTATGCGTTTAAGTGAACCAACTTCTAGCATACTATGTAGTATGCATATATATCTGTAGATCCTATACAGGGCTACATCAAAAATCGTATATTTTATCGACTATGCATGGTAATAGTAGAAATCGGGTTTTCAAGTACGTTATGCGTTTTCCAAATTGTTTATTTAGACATCCTCTTTCACCTTAGTAAACTGCGAAGTTTTGTTATAGTAATCCGAATGTATTGGAAAGTGTTTCATAATCGATTCTGTACACATGATTATCCGTTTTTGTTTAAATTATTATTATTACCATCTACCGGGGCTACTTTGGCACACTTTTCTTGGTTCCACTAAAATTTCCATTATTAAAAAATATTATATATGATGTTTCACCGTCGAAACTGAGTTGTAAACAATTAACATGAAACAACGAAGCAAACTGTATGGTTTTAAAGATGCAATTATTTATTTTATAAACACATGTATAATAATCACTTATAAACTCACTAATGTATAATATCACTTATAAATCATGTCGCGTGACAATGTTTACAATGTTTATTGTTTTTAAATTATGTGAAAATATTTTCTATCGTTGAATGATTTTGAAAATGTTGCCGTTTGTGCAACGAAACGATCGTCAATCTTAATAAAGATTTTCTATCACTTTTTATAGCATTTTTTAACTTTATCTATTTATTTTATTTTATTTTTAACCATTTTTAAAGTTTTGGAACAAAGTAGCCTCTTTTAGGGCTTCTTCGGTCCACTCACTTAGTTTCATATAAATTGAATACATTTCATATGTTGGACTATTGAAACCCCCTTGCAATAAGATTTGCTTATGAGTTAACACTGCAAACTCGATAAACAATTTTTTTTATTTTTTATTTTTACATTTAAACACAATACTGCTAATATCAGATGAACGTCTTTTTGCACGCTTTTTTCGCTCATACACCATCCCTACAGCTTCGCTAGCATGTGTAGGGATGGTGTAAGAGCGAAAAAAGCGTGCAAAAAGACGTTCGTCTGACAGTAGCCTTTACCAATTGTAAATATTAAAGACACGAGAAACAGTTTCGTCATGTTATCTTCAGCAACTGGAACAAAAACAATTAAAGTAACATTTTGCTACAGTAACATTTGAATAAAATGTTACTTAAAAATTTTAAAGAGATTTGGTTGTATAAAAGGCATTTTTAAATAACTGGGGCTACTTCGGACTAAACCAGACCTGGCACAAAGTAACCCCGAAAAACTAGTTTTCATGTTAGCTTTATGAGAACTTAAATATTTCCTGTCAAAATAAAAATTTAAAGGAAGAACTGTGATCACATATGAGTTACAGGTTATTAAAGGTAATATTTTGACACTTACTTTATTTGTACTCTTATCCAGATTGTTTCACTATAGAAAGTTTGGAGAGTTAAAATCTACCCATGAAAACGGTTATTTAGAAACACATCCAGTGTTGCCACTAACAAAAATTAAAATTACCCCCAAACTATTCAAATATCCTATAGAAATGTATAAAATATTTTTCAAGGGCAAAATTATCTTGTATTGCTTGTTCAATACAAAGAATAAATACTTTTTTTATGTGGTGGACCAAACTAGTATGGTAAAATGGTATTTGAAATTTTGTATCCGAAAGGCCACAATGAAAAGGAATAACAGTGAGTGTAACATTTTATAAATAGGTCTGTATATTCGAATTTTTACATTGTGATAACATGAGTTATTTATCAGAATACAATTTTGTTTAAACAGCAGTTAAAAAAGCAACAAAAAATCTGTAAGCAATCTCCTTTACACACAAATACACATAGCATGTGTGAAAAAGAGTTATATTCAAGTCCCCCACGAATAATTTTCAAGACTCTATACCTATGTGTATAAGAATGATTTTTTTACTTTAATAAAAGTCTTTTTCTTATAAAACTTTCTTTTTACTTCAGAGATGCGTTAACACCTGCGTATTAATTACAACAAGTGTAGCAGTAACAAGAAAGTAGGGGATGTATATATTTAAATGTCTATTTGAAAGGAAAATGGCTTCAAATAAACTTACAATTAAATAAATCAAATACTATAGAATGGAAAAAATAAAAAAAACAACTTAATGAAATCACTGAAACATTTTGAATATATGTACTAGTCTTTTTAAGAAATTTATTTTTTAACAGTTTGCAGCAAAAGAATTTGGAAAATTAAGTTTTACACATTTGGTATGATTATTTTCATATTTATAAAGTTGCAAACATCAACAAAAATCATAAAAATTTCATCTCTCAAACACTTATGTGTGTACAAAACTAAAGATAATGAAAGTTAAGAATTACAAAAGATTTCCTCAAATCCACAAGCGTCTAAGATCTCCATATTGGTGCAGATATAAACAGTATTACTTACAGTTAAGTTGTCAGAAAAAACTTCAAATTGGCACTAATAAACATCGACAATCAGTTTTATTACTATTTTTTTTATATCAATGATGTATTTTTTGCTAGTGCAGCTGGATAATTACAAATTAAATCATCCTTACTTACAATTCTGATATAAATTAGCGTATCTAGAGCAAAATCACAGTATATTGTAGTTTCTGCACAATATTTGCATGCATAACACTAACTGAATTGTGTGTTTACTTTTCTTGTATTTGTTTGCTCAATTTTTAATATTTCATTTTTTATATCATCCAGTACACATTTTTGTAAGTATTTCTGATTAATATGACTGAACTCAAGCTTTCTCATGAAAGAAGTATACATTTATTTAAAAATAAAATCACGATAGTGCAGATATCAGTGGCAATCACAATCTTTATTTGATTAATCCAGCTTTATTGGAAATTAAATCTCATGTAACATGAAATAAAAATTCTTTAATTTACGATTCTAATGTAAATTATTAACATATCCGTAGTAGCTGAGATTTATTGAATAATTCCAGAAAAAATTATTTCATCATTATTATACATACACTTTCGATTCCTTTATAAATTAATTATTTGATCTTTACTTTTAATATTTTAATGATTTTCTTTAAATTTTCTAAATTTTTCACTCTACATAGTAAGCATTTATTAAAATTCCTAGTAGCTCATTACTATATTCAAATTGCTATTTGAAAATACAAACAAAACAAATGTGACAGTAATTTGCAAAATTCTAAAATCTGCACAACCTTTGGTTCAAATCTATGCGGATTTGAGGATGTCTACTCTATTATTTATTTGTTACATGCAGACCTGTAAAATTGTACTCCATATTAGTTCGTTCATTTTTATTGATCAGTTCAGCATGTAAGGCTTTCTTATCCTCACTTTTTATAGTAAGAATACAGCATGTATTGTGTTTAAAATTGACTATTATTTTTATTTTCTAGATAAAAAAGGCAAAAAATCTTCATGTTTTAAAAATATGAAAAGTTTCAAGAACTATCTCAGTCACTTGCTTTGTATTGTAATAAGAGACATTCTTGATTTCATATATATATATTTTTTGTAATAAAGAATAACCTTTATGTAATATATTTACTCGATAAAAACTTTTTGATTCTACTTCCCTCACAGTTGTTACTGATTAACTTTGATATTACACATGCAGAAATAGGCACACGCGTGGATTTTATTTGGCATTTTGCAGAATATTCTTCATAAATTAATTTTCAACTTCTTTTGTTTTGATATAAATTAAGACCCAAATTTGTAGATATGGTTTTTTGCTTGCAAATATATAATACTGATTTTTTTAATACTCAAAATTGAATAACTTTTTGCTCATCCTATTTAATAGTATAGCACAAAAGAAATTTCATTATAAATACGACTACTGTATGTTTATTAACCTGAGATAAGTTCAGGGAAGATAGGTGCAAAGACTTTTAAGATACATAGACCTGCAAACTGTCAGTTTAACTGAGGATTTTTTATCACAGCTGTTGTACGGCAGTATATATGTTTTATATTTTAATTTACCTAAGAAAATGGTTTTATTAGCGCATTTTTTCATTGCGGTTCATTAAGTATTAGTCTACCCTATTTCATTCAGGCCTTTTTTTTAAAAAAATACCTTATTATTCATCAATTTTTTTGTATAGCAAGTAAGTATTTCAATAAACATCCTCCAAGGATAAAAATACAGTGTTACTTTCGTTAATATGCATTTTTATAATTACATTTTTGCATAAAATTAGCTTAAAAAACGTAGATTTCTTTACAAGTAATTTAAAATTTTGTAAATTGCTATATTATGTTACAGTTGCTACCTTTAATCTAAACTTTCCTACAAGTTACTTTTGTATGTCAAACTTTAAAAAAGGTGGAATTATAATCTTTAACAATCTGTTTCCATATAAATGTCGCCTTTATTTAGGTTTATAAGGCATGTTAAATCTATATACTCTTTTTTAAGCATACCATCCATAAAAGAATAAATCGCCTTTTTTAACTTTATTTCTGAAAATTCAATATTTATAACGCATATTTAGGTATAAAAAATAGCTTCATGTAAAAACATATGCCATAAAATTTATATATATTGATAAAAATTAATTTTTAAGCTCATTCTAGCCATAGCACTTAATGGTAAATAACCACAGTTGACGTACAAACCTCGCGGTTCAGGTGTTTCAATTTACTTCAGATGGCTGCCATGCTTTTGAATGGGAATTGCCGGTCTATGTATCTTAAAAGTCTTTGGATAGGTGAGAGATTCCCAAATTGACAAATGAAGGCATTTGTTTTGTTTGGGTACTAAGAAAAATACATGTTCACGAAAAATCTTCTGTGAAATGAATAATGTTTTGAAAGAATAGTATTTTTTCTAATATCTTCAAGACAAAGGTTTTACATACGTTCTTCAAATGACACAATCCTTTATATAACATAAAACACATTTTTTCTTTTCATGAGTAAGCGCATAATTTTTAACTCATTAACCATCATGCACATTATATGTACAAAAAAAGTGTGGAAAAAAAAGTAAACACCCCCTACTAACTCCTCAAAAATTTATCGTAGACGAAAGTGACTGCTACCGAACGATTGGAAATAAAGTCTACTTTTAAATGACGTATATAAAATTTGCTTAGGGGACATCTACATATTAAAACGAAGCCAAACTGCATTTTTTTCAATGGCAATACCCAATTTTAACGAGATATTTCAAATCTTTGGTTCAACCTATGCCTAGACACCCAATTTCAAGTCATTTGAATAATAAGTTTTTGAATTATAAACATTCAAAATTTAGTGCTTCTAATGTTCAATTACATTTTCATATTTTTATTTATAACTCCTGAAATTATGCTCCTAATGTACTAATTTTTTGTGTAGCAATAATACTAATGTACCCAAACATAAATACATTGAATTTGCAATTTTTATAATTTTATGATATGAATTATTAATTATAAAAATAATATACGAAAAAATTATGAATTGCAACCTACAATATTTTTGATGGATTCAGATTTATTAAGTCCTGCTTTACGGAAATCCAAAATTTCCCATTTTTCTTCCAAGTAGTTTTCAAATTATGCTTAAAAAACGACAAAATGATGGTTTAAGGGGCCGTCTATGATAGAAGTCACTAGATATTTTGAAATTTCTTATGTTATCCTGTAATCTAGCAGGCTTCATTGACTGCTTGTGTGATGTTTATGATGCCTTGATCAAGAAGGGGGCTCTCTCGGTTAGCAATCGAGTACAGAACTTCAATTTGGATACAGCCCTTAAAATACGTTCGTTTTAAAATAATTTATTTCTCGGAAACTTATGGTACGAATTGCATAAAAATTTGTTTTTGGACTAATTGAAGGGTGTAGAGTTCATTCATGCTGTCAGAATTGTGTACTGCTATTGAAATAAACAAAGTTATGGTTCGTTTTAATATGTAGATGGCCCCCTAAGCAAATTTTATACACATCATTTAAAAGTAGACTTTTTTTCCAATCGTTTGGTACCAGTAACCTTCTTCTACGCTAATTTGTTGAGGAGTTAGTAGGGGGTGTTTACTTTTTTTTCACGACTGTACATCACACTGGGACACATGGAAATTTTCACTGGGACACATAAATCTCATTTGGTTTGCATAAGGGAATTAGTTCCAAAAATGATTTATTGCAAAAATATAAATTAGCAAACAACATGTAATATAAATTTTTCGATCATTTTAATGGAATAATATATTCCATTTGATATGGAAATCTTAAAAATTACAGATTGAAAAACTTTAGATTATTTTTTTTAACATTGCAGCAGTCAAAGTCCCAAGTATCATCTTGGGACAATTGTTTAGAGCATAATCAAAACATGAAATGCTTTTCCATTACCTGAGGTGTACAATATTTTTACAAGGAACTGTTTAAAACAATTCTCTAGCACAGATGTTCCCAACCAGTGCTCTGCAGGGCTCTGGAGGCTCCGCATGCACTTTCCAGCGGCTGTGCAGTACTTTAGAAAAATAAAGTAAATTTGAATGAAATCAACTCACTTCAAGCAGGTACTTTTATCAAAGGTGTGCATGGATTTTAACGTTACAAAAAATATCTATAAAACTTAAACTAGCTTTAATTTACTGAGTTCGAGTAATAAATTAATTTTTATTTTCTGTAAAAAAATTTCCAGTTCAGACATTAATTTTTTACTGCCACTCTATTTTTACATTTTTTGCCCAGAAAATACGGCAAATGGAGAAATAAAATGTAGATTTAATTAGCAAGAATTGCATTCTGAATAAAAATTTCCCAATTTGACTTTTGCAACTCATTTCAGTGTGGTTTGCAGTTGATTGTTAGCTAATAACACGATGTTTCATGCTGAATAGCGTCATCATTTCATCGTGCCATAATCATCCTGATTTTGAAAGATAAACCACCCGGTGTTTGCAATATGCAGTGCAACAAAATGTATGCTTCAAAGGCATTTATGACACTATTTGTTAAAACAAACAATAAAAAAGTCCTAGAAACTTCTTATCTGGTATCTTAAAGAGTAGCTTCAGTTGGTGAAGCGCCAGGGTTCGTTGATATATATCAATGGATATATATCATGATATATATCTTGATATATATCCGATATTTATTTTTAAAATATCAAGATTTTTGATATTTTCGATATTTTCAAATACTTGATATTTATTTTCAAAATCTCAAGATGTTTGATAATATGTATATTTGATATTTATTTTCAAAATATCTCTGTGCAAGATAATTTTGATATTTTCAGTCAAAAGAAGTGTTAGTGAAATTTTCAAATGCTATTTGATGACGTCATTCTGTAGATAAAGAACTTTTGTCTCTGGCAGTGACTTTTTCAGCCAAAGAAGAAGACAAATGTCTTTTCAAAGCTTTATGCTTGAAGCTTTTATTTTAGAATGTAGAACTAATAATTATGTGAGACAATTAAGTCAGAACAGCCATTGAAAGATAAACTGTCTAATTTAGATAATCAGTTATATACAGCTTCATTAGAAAATAATTTTTTCTGATTTTGGTTTAGTTGAGTATAAACTGTACAACATGCTAGGGAATAAAAAATAAGACAAGCTTACATTTATGTTAAAATTCATTGATAAAAGAAAATTGTTTTGTATTTAAAATTTTGTTCTATAAAGTTCTGATTTCTTGATACCGAATCCTATAGTGTATTTTTTTATAAGTGTATACAGCAAATTGTATCTGTTTTCAATTAGTTTGTCCTCAATTTTGTTCTAAGTGAAAAAAAAAAATGCATTTTCAGATTATATTGATTAAGTTTTCATGGTAGTTGCAATATATTTTAGTTTATAATATATATTATTCTTGAAAATATTTATTGTCAGCAGTTAGTTGACTATTTTGAAAATATCGGATATAAATCGAAAATATCGGATATATATGAAAATATCGGATATTTTTGATATTTTTGAAAATATCATGATATTTACGAACCCTGTGAAGCTCATATAATTGCAGAGAATCTTAAAATCTTATATAATCAATATTGCCAAGAATTTGCTTGATAAAAATAACAAAATAATGGTAATTTAGTGTCCAATATATTTGTCAAACGCCATTATTCAACAAATCACTGGTATGACTGGTGATATAAAAGAAAAACTTAACCCCTTGAGGGGCGGTGGGATAAAATATATCCCACCTAATTTAAACAAGATTCTCACCAGAAAGTTTTTACTAAATTTTATATTTTTAACATTGGAGGTAAATCGTTGAAAAATTGCTTTTCCTTATTTAAAAATATTTTTTTTAATTATTCCGGTGATAATTCCATATTTAGAGTAAATTTTGCTTGCCCGTCAAGGGGTTAAGAACCACTTCGATGTACTAATTTCGCATTAGAAATGAATGAATCCACTGTCGTCACTAGATCAGGAGTTTTAATATTTTTCCATTCCATATACTTTCAAAGATTTGAGGATGATGAGGTTTTAAGACTACTTCAAACCAACACATTATGGAAGGAAATATTTTCGGTTGAGTACTTATCATCAAATGGGAAACCTCGAAAAAACTTCTATGCAAATATATGATTAAGCAATGATAGGACACAATTGTCATGGCATGGCAAAATTGTAACATTACGCACAGTACTGTACTAGAATTCATTGTGCTCTTTATAGACATACATTAACATCGTGAAACTGTCTTTTCGACTTAAGAAAATGTTGAATGGTGCAATTAAAGTAATAAACTATATAAAATCTTGTCCCTTTCAAAGGAAACTTACGTGTTTTAACTTACGTTTGAAGTTATTGTAAAGCCATCATATAATTATTCAGAGGCTACTTGGCGCAGAATGATATACATTTAAAAGCAACTGTTAAAAACGCCAGAATATACAAACTTTCAGCAGACTAGTTTCGGTAGCGTTTAGCGTGCCGTCCTCAGTGCAAAGAACAACGGAAACTTGCTAATTTATATAGAGAAGAAGCGGATTCAACTTAGAAGTTCATTAACCAATATATGGAACCAGGAAAATACGAGTACCAGATAATAGGAGAATAGTATAGGTAATGCCGCCAAAAATGCGGAAAAAAAACCCTGGTAGTAATTAAGCAAAACAGGATTTTATGAAATATTTCCAGCAATCTGATAAAGGGGGATAGCTAATTCACTATTAACAATATTGTCATAATTTTTGTAGATATGAAATGCTTCGAGAAAGATAAGTTCATGTATAGAAGTGGGTTTAGAGATGATTTTGGCTGAATTAAAATCAAAAGAGTGGCTCATCTCCCAGCAATGCTTAGCAATTGAAGATTTATTATTATTAAGAAGGTTTCCAGTTTTTGAATATATTGTTGGTGATCTTTAATATGAAATTTTATACCCTGTTTCCCCATTCGTCAATGAACCTCCCAGTTGAATCCGCTTCTCCTCTATATAAAGGAGCAAGTTCCTGTTATTCTTTGCACTGAGGACGGTACGCTAAACGGTACCGAAACTAGTGTGCTGAAAATTTGTATATTCTGGCGTTTTTAACGTTGCTTATAAATGTATAAAGCCATCATATGCCTTTCCTCTAACATACTCAAGCAAAATGTTTATATCGAAGAAGAGCATTAACACGTTTGATAAAACTGCGTGCAAAGAAATTGTGTGTCCTCTATTGATATACATGAGCATGTGAATCCTAATGAATATCTAAGAAATAAATTAACAAATTAAATAAAATATTTATAACATATTTACATTTTTGCCAATTTCTGGGATGTGTTTAAATACCTTCCACCCTATCTGTTTTAAAGATATACATGACAAAACGTTAATCTAATAATGTGAATTTCTAAAATTATCAGTAGAAAACGACCGATCTTTCCAGGATCTCACATACAATTGAAGAAGTTTCCTTCAAAACAGCTTATGTGGATGAAAGCAGCGTGGGCAATGTGAGGCAGAGGCCCCATTGCTGTCTTCCCATTCAAGCAATCCTCAGTGTGGGAGCTGACATTTTCACTGTCCCTTTTACTTACACATCATACGTAGTATAAGGTACGTCTTGTAATCGTTTGAAAAATCGAAAAAAAATTTGACGGATTTACACGTTTCAGACACTGGAGATTCCGAAAAACATATTTTTAGAAAAAAAAATTTGTCCGTCCGTCTGTATATGTGTGTGTCTGTAATCGCTCTATCTCCTGAACAAATTGAGATAGAGACTTGAAATTCGGTGTGTACTTAGGGAGTAATAATGGGAAGAAGCCTATTGAATATCAGTAACCTCGATTAACCGTAACAATTTTTTTTGGATTCTTGAAATATTCGTTCTGATAAAAGGTATACAAAAATTTTCGAAATTGTTTATTTGAAATAGTGAATATAAAAGACAATTAAAAAAACATAAATTTTGCATCATGAATGAACTCGATCGGATAATTAGTTGCCGAGTTATTTGTAATTCTTTTTTTCACACTCTTCGATTTTTCATGACCCTGCATTTCATTCAAATTTCAATTAAAATATATATTTTAATTGGAAATGAGACGCTTAATCCGACGCAGTAAACTGTTAGTTAATAGGATTATAATTTTTCGAGTTATTAGGATGTTTCTTTTACGCAATTCGGTACTACTCGATTATCCCGCCGACCAAAAAAGTATAGCCAAACTATAAGATTAAATGCCAATAATGGCTTATCGTAAATGTCAAGCATTTAATGCCTCCCCATACCTATAAGGGGGTTTACAATAGGGGGGAACCTGTTCCGTCGCCAAATACCACCAAGTTTGTCGCCAACTTGGCGGTATATCGCCAAATAGGGCGACCAAAATGAGTCGCCAAAACTGACGCTAAATTGGCATTATCTCTAATATTTCACCAAATTCCCATAGACTTCCATTGTAAACCAATAGCGTTTACTTGCTTACAGAAAATACACAAATTGAGATATTTTAATGCAACAAAAAGTAATTTTAGCTTAAGGGGTTATATTAATTATATTTAAGGGAGTCTAAATAAATTAAATTATGAATAAAAGTAACATGGTACAATGCTTAGCAAATGTCACGGGTTTTATTTTCATATTTTGTATTATCTATATCCATGATGGGTAAGTATTACGGTGGCTCACAACGACTAGTTTTATTGTTGTTTATATTTAAAAAAATCTTTGCTTTTCTATATTGAGTTAGTTACTATTGGATTGTTTATTTGTTTGATTATATGATCTTCCTTGCAAAAAGTAAAATATTATTTCTTTTTCGGATGTTTGTGATTTCTTTTAGTTGCATTGTTTTAACATTTAAAAACATTCGAATGTGTTTCAAAGTGTATAATTAGTCATAAAGGGCGATTTTTTTTGGATACCCTCATTTAAACAACCCACAAGCTGCCAATGGTGTTGAGGTGATAGAATCTATTAATTAATGAAAAACTGTCAAGGTTTTCGATGCATTTACCAAAAATGTCATCTTTCATGATGAAACATGTATTGTTTGGATTACGAAGAAATGATATAATAAAATAATTTACTCTAAGATAGGCACTACCGAGTGCTGGTAGTGGGGGAGAGTCTCTGGAAACATAAACATGCTCTGAAGTGTTTTGACACCTGGCAAACATGGGCATATCTTCAACTCTTAACACGCTTTGTACCAAGAAGCCAAAATATTAAATATCTATGCATCACACAATGTAATATTTACTGTAAGATAAATATTAAGATTGATCAAATTTTGGAGCGTTTTTATCTATGAAAACTTCAGGCAATATCATCTGTATTGAAGGTTATTGAAAAATATTGAGTATTATAGAAAAAAAGTTTCAAAATATAATTTTATTCTTGAGACTGCACAACTCTTTAGATAATAATCCATTCCCTCATTGCAATGCATCTAATAATCATTACTTTGTAACATAGGCTACGATAGGATTAAGGGTCTCCATCCCGAAATTCATTCTAGAAAGTGCTCAGCGAGTCAAAAAGTTAGGAAATATACTTCAGATATCATTTTAAGAAAATTCTGTAAAATTCACAAACAAATGTTTTTTTATTTTTGTTAATATGATGATGTTCTTTTAAATGGCTATTTTGTCAAAGGTCATTATAGCATAGATCACAAGCAAGAGACTTCCACTTTGTATGGGAAACATAATGCTTTCTTAAATTGCCACTTACTAATAATTGTTTTGAACATATTTTATAAGCTGAAGAGATTTTGCAGTTATGCAAACATGTTTTTTAATAACTACTTTGTGCAAATCCTTCACAAACAGAAGGTTTTTCCTTTGTATGGATACGCAAGTGTCTTTTCAGATGAGCATTTTGTGAAAATCCTTTGGAACACATTTCACAAATAAATGGTTTTTCTTTTCTATGGATACGCAAATGTTTTTTCAGATCACCACTTATTGAAAATCCTTTGGAACATGTTTCACAAACGAAAGGTTTTTCTTTTGTATGAGTATGCAAGTGTACTTTTACTTGACCACTTTCTGAAAATCCTTTGAAACATATTTCACAGACAAAAAGTTTTTCCTTTGAATGAACATGCAAGTGTTTTTTCAAATCACCACTCTGTGAAAATCCTTTCGAGCATATTTCACAAACAAATAGTTTTTCCTTTGTATGGGTGCGCAAGTGCGTTCTCAGATCATTACTTCCTGAAAATACTTTACAACATATTTCACAAATAAAAGGTTTTTCGTTTGTATGTATGTGCAAGTGTACTTTTAGATTACTACTTTCTGAAAATACTTTGGAACATATTCCACAAACAAAAGGTTTTTCCTTTGTATGGGTGCGCAAGTGTTTTTTCAGATTACTGTTGTGTGAAAATACTTTGGAACATATTTCACAAAAAAAAAAGTTTTTTCTGTTGCTTGAGAGTGAATCTGAGGTGCTGACATTTTCTTTAGGTAAAATAATTATTTTCACAGAAAGTAGAAGATAAAATATTTGCATAAAAAGAGACCTTGTTGAAATTCTCTAAGAGAATGCTTTAAATACTCTAAAAACAAGAATGCCAGTTCTCCACCTGTAAATATAATATGTTGAAAAAAAAATTAATGACATCTTTTTTATCTGCAGATGTAAATACATATTAATTATAGATTTTTAAACAATTCACTAATTTATACAGCGATAAAATTAAAATAAGAAAGATTTGTAAAAACTAGTTGTTTAGATATTAACGTTCAAGAATATGAATTATTTGTAGAAGCAAAAGAACAGCAGCGCAGGATCTTCTGTAGGCCAACACATTTTAAAATTATAAATATAATCTTTAACCCATTAGTGCCTGAATTTTTTTTTCAACTCAATATTGCGTTTATTTATAGTAAATGGTGTAAAATGAGCGAAAAAAATAATGAAAAATTTCTCTTTGAAAAATTATTTATTTAACTTATAAAAATCTAAACTTCCCAATTTTGGGACACTAGGCACGAAAGGGTTTGCTTCGTTACTGTCTATGCATTAAATTTATGTTTTATGCCATTTATTTTGGTGCAAAAAGGTTATATATCATTCGGGTTATTATTTGACTATAAAAATTTCGTTATTATTACTATAAAGGGGGGGGGGGGCGTTCGGCTCGGCTCAAGAACAAGACTCCCTTCCTTCCCACCCTTAGCCATTGGCATAGTAAAAATTTATAACATACCGTTATGTTTTGTATTAATTTAGTATTTGACATCCTGGGGTTACTAATATATTTTTTAATATACTATATATACTATATAAGTAATTGTTGATTACTAACATGTAAATATTTTTAAATTATAAATTCAATAATAATAGTTTCTGTCGTGTTTTCTCCGTTACTGTCTATGAATTAAATCTAAGTTTTATGACATTTATTTTCTTACAAAATGGCTATTTATCATTCGGGCTATTATTTGGTTATAAAAATTTCTTTATTATTACTATGGGGGCTGCGCTCTGCTCAAGAACACTCGACACGAGAACGCCCGCCCACCCTCAGCCATTGGTATAGTAAAATTTTAATTAATCAAGAATTACTAAAGAGGATATATACCATATATACACGAATATAAGTCGACCCCCTAACTTTTTACTTCAATTTTGCACAAAATCAAACCAAAGATTTCACTTACTAATGCATAAAAGTAGTAAGTAAACAAAAACAAATCATTGAAAATCTTTTAACAAATTATAATTATTTGTATATTTTAATATTTATACACATAAAAAGACAGAATTTTGCAGTATTCGAAGGTTTATATTGGCTTTTGTAATGTACTCGTGTATATAAGGTGACACCCCAATTTACTTGCGGAAAATAGTCAGAAATTCTACGACTTATGCGCTAGTATATATGGTATATATATTAGTAAACATATTAGTAACCTCGGGATGTCAAATACTTATCTAGAACAAAACATAACGGTATGATATAAATTTTTACTAAGCCAACAGCTAAGGGTGCGGAGGGATGGGTGTCTTGCTCTTGAGTCGAGCCCCCCCCCCCCCCCCCTATCCGTTGTTCTTTATTAGCAATAAGAAAATAACAAATAATTTAAGTAAAAACTTTCTTACTTCTAAATTCATAATTCTGCCTCATGCCCTCAAAATACAAAGTTTATTATTAAAACTTTTAATTAAAGAAATCTTTTGCTTAACTTGTTGATCTCTATTAAAAATAAATAACCTACCGCCTAAATCTCTGCCTCTCTACCCCAAAAATGCTTACCTTCACATACAAAATTTAAATATCTAAATGTTATAAAGCTATATTCGCCATGGCGAATCCCTCTTTACTTCCAAGTCTCTTAACCAACTTTCATTCTGTATCAGTCAGTTCTTTTAAATGTATCTAAATCTCCCACGTAAAAGTTCGCACTTTGTGGACTTTCCGTCTGTTTAAAGTTGCCTCATCTGCCTCCTTGGTCTTTTTAATTTAGTGTCCAGTTCAGCTGCTGTGCACTCAACTCAGTATGTGAGCTCAGTATTTTGATTCATGCTTTATCACCTCATCCAACCAATCTTCTGTTCTCGACTTTCGCCAATGTTTGGGGTTACTGAAAGTTGGTTTTATCACTTGGCGATAGGTATAGCTTTTGACCATGTATTTACATTCTCGCCTTGGCGTAACTCAATGCGCTTGGCGCCTTTCACTCTCTCTGGCAACCTCGGGCCTCGTGGCCGATGTCAGTGGGATTTTTTTTCAGTCATATTTTTTTTTACACTAGAAGAAGGTGAAACAGCAAGGATTGGGGGCTCACCGTGAAAGTAGGGACGCCGGAAGAAAATGTGATGCTGCAGGAATGTAATTAGCCCAGCTAAGTCTTTTTTCATTTTGTTTTTATTCTTTCTATCGTTTCCCTTCTCGTTGAGAAACCCATTAAGTTTTTTTTTGTAACAGGATCCCTTTCAGACATTGTAATAATTTGATAGAGAATATATGCTTTTTTTTAACTTCAACATCATTGTCTTTGTTTTTCTTTCTTTTACATATAACTTTTGTGTTGTATATTTTTAAACATGTTTTTTTTTCCCTTAGTTTCTTTTCCAGAACACGGTTTCTTTTTGTATTAACTTTTTAGGTCATCCTTTAAATATTTTTCAGTCTATGTTATTTTTCAGTCGTTCTCTCCCACTCATTGTTAACTTTAAATATATTCTTTTCATGCAAAGGCGTATGCGATCAACTTTATAGCTGTTTGGCTACCAGGTTTATTACATATGATGCCGAAAACCTTTTTATCCGTTTGTAGTGGATATTAGCATCTTGCTGCACGGATTATGTGTTCTGGAAAATCTGTTTCAATCATATCCAAATTCATGGTAAAATTGTGTTTCATTGGCGTGGCATAATACTTTTATTTATGGTAAATAGTTTTATTCATGTATTTTGTATAATAATATGGTATTATTTAATATTTCGTAATCTTTAAATTTCATTTCAAAATATGCACATGGCGTCTATGAAGGATTGATTCATAGTTTATTTTATTGTTATGTGTGAATTTCTTTCTCCAGTATTATTTAATTTGATATTCCATATGTTTAGTTTAATTTTTTAAGATATTTCAGTAGTATTTTTTTCCTTTTTCACAATGTCGAAGAAATCATTGTTTTTAAATATACAGCCGTTCAACGGCGATCCGAAATTTGTTAAGTTTTTCTTTCAACATTTAAAATCTGTTAAGGAGTTAAATGAGCTAGGTAACAAACAGATTTTAGCGATTTTCACTTATAAGTTAGAGGATTCAGCACTTGAATTTTATGTAGACACACCTGCTGTTCAAAATTTAAAAACGTTGGATGAATTAGAAGCAGCGTGTTTATTGAGTTTTTCACATCTACTGATATTGTGCACTCTTTAAAAGCTTTGGATAGTCTACAAATAAGGGAAGATGAGAAATTTAAGCAATTTGCTTCTCGCTTAGACGTTGCAGTTCTTAATGTTTACCCGAATGTGGATGAAAATTCATTAAGTCAGATTAAGTTCATGACTTTGCTTCGCCTTGCCCCTAAGTATATAAAAGCTAAACTTTTGGAAGAGGGCATTTCTGATTTTGAAGCTGCTATTGCACGTGCGGATGTTTTAAAAAATATCCATTTGGCAAATTTATCTCCACCTGTTAAGAAAAGTGACAATGCTGTGGTTTATCATAATCAGGTGTCTAATCAGCATAGCTCTTTTTCAAATGATAATTCTTCTGCTGATTTTGTCCCTTCAAATGATTATTCTGTCCCTCAGCGATCATTCCGGCGTCCCACACAAAAATTTCATAAAGGTGACGCCCCACACCAGTGGCATAAGCCAAATGGCAACAAAAACAAGTGGCACAATAACAACAACAACTTTAAACGTAGACACAATACATTTAAACGTAATGATAATTGCAGATTTTGTGGCAAATCAGGACACTACATGAAAGATTGTTATCATTTTATAAACCTAATTAATCGTTCTTCTGAATCACATACTTCTAATTTAAATCACAACAGGCATACAAAACACAACGACAGCAACAGGAGAGATTTAAACAATCGTCGGAAGTAGAAGCAGCTGGCACTCTGCCTTCCGCTAGTTTACCATCGCCAGCAGTTGATAAACATGAAAATCAAAATGTTGATGATATTCAACACTGCCAACAAAGTGAAGTAATCCTCACGACTTTTGACAACAATTCCACATTACCATGTGTTCTTGCTCACATAAACGGTATTTCATTTCCCATGCTAATTGATTCTGGAAGCACCATTTGTCTTATTGACACATCATTAGTAGATTTTTTAAATGGAAAAATATCATACAAATTTTTATCAAGACAAGTTAACATCACCACCATTAATTCAACTGTTGCCTTTAGAGGATGCATTGAATTTTCATTCAAATTGAAAAACAATTTTTTAAACAGGCGTTTTACATCACTGACATTGCACATAAGAAATTTTCAGCCATTCTTGGATTCAATTTCATATCAAAATATGCTATAACCATAGCATCTGCATTTGATGCAATGCTATTTAAAGAAGACAAAATCCCTTTTATTAAAGATTCTGATGATGTTCAAGGAACTATTCACCACTTAGACATTTCCCGTAATCAAGTAAGCGATGCTTTCTTTCAAAATAACAGCACAAATTTAACCCCTTAATTCTCGCTCCCGTCATATTCTCGGGCTGTGTCTTTTACTCAAATTGTTTGATTCCCACCAGTTTTATAAAATAGTGAAATTGGCTATATTTTAGTATCGTTTTTCCTGTCATTAAATAAGGTGAATATTTCTTTTTCATAAAAGTGGTGCCAATAAGCAATTTGAATTATTCAACCGTAATTTAATTCGAGCGTTAAGGGGTTAAGTAAAGTAGTAAATTCTGTTGAACATGAAGAGTATTATGTTGACAACAGGGAAAACTTTGACCAATATGCTGAACAACCTAATGATAATATTGGACATTTTGAACAACCTGTTAACCATAATTTTAATGTAAATGCAGATTCTTATTATCCAATTCATGAAAATGTTACTTCCAATATTGTAAATCATAATTTCAATAGTACTAATGAAGATGTGTTTAATGTAAATAATCCACCCATTGATGATGTGAATATAAATAATACCAGTAATCCTTCTGAATTTGAGAATTTTTTTGAAAATGTACTTAGCTCATATCGTACTGTGATTCCTGAAAATGGAATTTCGTATGTTAAAGTCAAAATAAAAAATAAGCCTACCTCATCTGAATTTATATTTAACCATTTATTGGACAGACCTGGTATTGTCATAAATTCTTCCCTTCATTCTCTTGCACATTTGACTAGTAATTCATTTTTAATTGTAATTGAAAATAAAAATGCAGAACAGTTTTTTTTAAAGAAAAATGTTAAAATCGGCACTATATCAAATGTTCAAAACACTGCATTCAAGAAAATAATTTCTCGGAAGAAGTGTGTAATTTGATAAATCCGTCAGTTGAAGTTGTTCAACAGAGAGCAGCTGAATTCAATGTTGATGACTTTTGTTTAGATCATTTAAATTCTTTGCAAAAAAAGGAAATGATTGTAATTTTAGAGAAATACACACAGGCCTTTTCTAAATCTTTGAACACCATTGGTCATACTGACCTAGTGACCCCTAAAATAGATATCAGGAATTCCCCTCCAGTCAAGACTTTGCCTTATCCCATCCCACAGGCTTTACAAGATGAAGCAAAAAAACAACTTAATGAAATGTTGGCTGCTGGGATAATCAAGCGGGCAAATTCTTCTTGGGCATGTCCCATGTTGTTGGTAAAAAAGAAGATGCTTGACCCTTCAAAACCTCAACAGTATAGACTTGCTCTAGACCTAAGACTTTTAAATGCAGTTATAATGCCATCAACTTACCCGCTTCCTAAAATTCAGACCTTGTTGAGTAGTTTAGCCAACTTTAAATTTTTCACAACTTTAGACCTGCCATCTGCTTATTGGCAAATTCATATGCCTCAGCACTTACGTGACAAGGTCACATTCACCACCCCATGGGGTTGTTTTTCTTACAACAGATTAGTGTTTGGGCTTCGTACTGCTGCTTCAATGTTTCAGCAAGTAATTGACGAGTTAATACAACAGGCTGGTGTTGAAGGTGTGTTCTCTTATCAGGATGATGTTGTGATAGGTGCCAATTCTTTTGCAGAAATGAAAGCTAAATTAACAAAGTTGTTGGAGGTCTTCATAAAAAACAATATCACATTAAGTTCAGCAAAATGTCAATTTCATAAATCTAAAATAAATTTTCTGGGTTTTGAAATTTTTAACCACAGGTTATGCCCATGCAATCAAATATAAAAAAAATATTGGCCTTTCCTGCCCCCAAAACAAAGAAGCAAGTTAAGTCATTCATAGGACTTTGTTCATTCTACAGATCTTTGATACCTGCTTTCGCTCGTAGAATCGAACCCTTAATAAGATTGACATCACTATTTAAAATCACTATTTGATCACTACTATCATTCTACTATTTGATCACTATCATCACTATTTGATCACTATTTAAAAGTCTCCTGTATTTGTTGATTTCTAATAACAATAAATGAATAATAAACCATCTGAGTTACACCCTTTCCTTCAAAAATTCCACTCCCCTTGTTGCTCGATCTAGCAAATGGCAAAAAATCTTTAGTATTATTTTTTAAAAACGTTTGCCCTATTACTTATTTTCTAGTAAAGGGATTCATCTAAATTATGATGTACATCATTTTATATAGATATCACTAATCTAAAATCTTCATCCCTTTTGAAAATTATCTCTGTCGTTTTCAATCCTGGCGCGGGAAATGGGGGATTTTAAATATGTGGGAGCGAAACAAGAGTTTTTCATATTTTTTGTACTTTAGTTGTTTTTACTCCTAAAACACATGCATATTGTATATTTTCAAATGAATAAGTTCAATAAAATTACTCCTTCCCCCATCAACAAAATATCAGGGGTGAGATCAGCCAATTTATATATTAAAAAAAGATGCAAATCTTATCCCTTTCCCCATGCCTCTCAAGCATACAGATTCATCCTTTTTTCTGAGAATCAGGAATGGAATTTAAGGAGGGAGTTAGATGATTATTTATTTATAGTTGATGCAAAGTAAAAAAAAAGCATAATCTTTAAAATATATATATAGTTTTAAAGTTTGTTTTTCCGGAAGAGTGAGGAGATTAGAGACACCAGACTTTTTATTGAAGGGGGAGAGAAGTAATTTAGATGATTACTTAATTATTGTTACAAAAAAATTTTAAATAGAGAAAAAATACCTATTTCGTAAAGATTTTAAACTGTGTGCTGTGAGGGGAGAGGGGGGTTCAAAGGGAAAAAAGATAACATTTTTTGGTGGGGAGGAGGGAAGAGAAATAATTTAGATGGCTATTGAAACATGGTTACAATTAAATCATAGGCAGAGAATTTATAAAATTAAAATGAATTTTAAACAGCATGACATACGAAGTGGGATGATCTTCAATGGATGAGGGTGGGAAGACAAGGGAAGAGAAGGGATATTTTGGGAGGATGTGATAATTTAAGCGATAGATTATTTACTGTTACAATAGAATATTTAGTATGCCAGAAAAGAATTTTAAAATTAAAGATTTATAAAGATTAAACTATATATGTTTGGTAACAGAGTGGGAAGCAGTCATTTCACGTGGGGGTAGATGGTTGATTATTGTTACAATAAAATAACAAAGAAAAAATTGAAAAAAAAAAGATTTTAAGTTTTTGTCAGGATGGGAAATTTTAGAAGGTGGCATTTAGATGATTTTTTTTTAAACAGAAATTTACCAAAATACAAAATAAGTTCATCTTGATTTTTACTAATAAAAAATATCATAATTATAAGCCTTCCTCCCAAATTTAATTATTTTTCTTTTTTAAAACGGAGGCTTACAATCACCATTTTACAGTATATGTAAACAAAAATCAAATATATAAATTTAAAAGTGATATTAAACATTTTATTATTTTTATTAACAAAAAATTTTCGCAATTTATATTACATTATGAATGAACAACACAATACAAGCATGCACAATGCACATGTATACTGGAGTAGGTTGAGGCTCTTTTTTTTAAGCCCTAGTCTGACAATTTGAAATCCAATACTGCCCATGATATTGTCATTAATTAAACCTAGTCATTATTGGATCTGATTACAGAAATTTCATGTTATTTGTACGGATATGTTTCTACTTAGGCATTTTATTTTATGGCTATTGTAATTATTTTCCCAAATTTTACTTTTTCATTTTGGGTAATGAAGTTTATAAAATTCATAAAACAGCTGGTATCATGTTTTTATGATCAACTGCTAAGGATTTATGACCAACTTATTAAAATTATTTACTACAATCATGCGAAAGAACATATAATTAATATATAATTTATGTGCAGAGATTCTTCCACATAAAACTTATTTTATAACAAGGTGAGCCTCCCAACTCCTTCATCCATCAACCCCCAGAACTTCAACAGTAAAACTTCCCAGACTGTAAACATTTTCCTACTTAAGGCTCCTTTAGTAACAGTTTTATTTATATAAACTGATTGAGAGGAATATAGACAAGTATTCCATGAAGAAATAGTCTGGACTTTCTTTTGAAAAATCAGGTGAACCAGAATGCAAGTGTTAAAACCCAATCTGAAACCAATATAATTACAGTAGACTTGCCTGCAACAAAAAATATTATCAATTACCTGACCCAAGGTTCAGGTTAATGTAAACTGTGGTTGGCTTCACTGATGGAAGATTCTATTCAGTTTTGTATATAATTACTTTTAGCAGAATTAGTAGGGATGATAATTTTTTTCAACACTGTATATATATATATATATACACACACATATATATATATATACATTTAAAATATAAAATCAAAATATTTGAAAATGCTGATTAATTTGCTCAGTTGATAAATCTAAGCTCTACCGACTGCTTATTATAATGATTGTAATACAGTATAAGATCTTTATAACTATGATCTAAGGTCTAATTTTTCTCATGGAAAAGTAGATTACCGCTAGAGGATTTTTTGAAAACCAGGTTTAAAATAACAATGACAATTAATCATTTGAGATATTCTGCAATTAAATAAAGCAAAGAATACTATATGAAAATTGCGGTAGTCAAAAATCGACTTAATTGGCAACAGTGGTTTACTGCATCTTAGTGAAAATTAGAAGTGATCTAATATGCAATTGCTATAATTGATGCAAGATGCAAGTGCAGGATGCGAACAGTGAATTTTGTGGTTAAAAAATGCCTTCATTCTACATTGCAGAACTGTTGCTACAATTACAAGACTATGTTTGAATTATTATTTTATCTTTTTGTCCTTAATTTAGAGCTTTTTACTGAAAAAAAAGGTTATTATTATATAAAAAAATTTAGATGCTGGTTATTACAAACAAAATAATTTCTGCATCACAAAAAGTTAAATTCGTAGAGCAGTGTTTGAAATTTCTTAAACCGCAAGACAATGATAGAGATCCAGAAACACTGATTGTTCACAAATTTAAAAAAAACTGTTGAGGAACATCAAAACTACTCACAAAATTATAATCTTAAGATTTTTTTTTTTTTTAACTAAGAAACAATTTTAAGCATAGTGCATATGTTGCTAATTTATTTATATATATATATTTTTTCTGTGAATAATAAATGTTATAAATATTTTTAAATTGAATATTTTTAAATTTTAAAATTGTTGCAAGTGTTAATATAATGATTTGGTCCAAACATATTTGAGCATTATTTACAAAGTAAATTTAGCTAATTGTAAAATTTTTTAATTGCACAACTTTCAGTCCCAGAGTGTGAACTACAAAGATCTACTGGATCAGACATATTTGCCCATGTACATTTATTAGATAAATTAAGTTATGTGTAAAATTAAAAATCTGTAATATGCAGTACTTTGCATCTCAAGTAGTGCAGTATAAATATATTCGGTACTTGCTTGTTACAACAGCAAAGGGCGAATGGCCAACTGACAAAAAAGATATCACTAAGTCATTTGATGAATATGACATTGCAGTCATATGACATACAACTAAGATATATGATATATATAATGAAATTACAATAATTTTTGGGTACTTTGTTGGATACTTTGCTATGTTAGCTGGGTGCCAATCTCGCCAATATTTTTTATTGCCAATAAAAGCTTTTATCTTTTACGTGTGCAAAGTAGAAACAATATTTTGATGATAAAATAAAATGTTTTGCTTTATGATATTACTTTTACTTCTTAATTTCTATTTATTTTCTATATTTTAATTGGAATAAGTAAAAGGCACTACTTTAAATGCATATAATATAGGAATTGTAAAGAAAAGTTATTTATTCATAATGAATATAGTTTATATTTAAAATGAAGTGAATGCTATGCAAATGATGACTGTAATATATCAGTTGTATTGTAATCGCTGCCGACATCATGTCAAATGTTGATGTGTAGCTCTGGATTGGTTTATATTATTAGTTCTATCTGTTTTGTCTCGAGTGTTCATCGTTAAAGTTGTTTGTGTTTTTTACTATGCCTTATTACTGTTTATCATACTTACTTCAGAACATGACATGGCACAGTTGCAATCTATTAGTAATTTTAAAAGTTTTTTTTTGAAGTATGATTAATCTCATTTGCTAAGAACTACTGGAGAATTCTTTTGGTTTATCATCAATCTGGCAGCATGGAAGGATTTAAAACCCACAAAATATCTCAGTTTAGATGAAAATTCACCAGAACATTGAAAACAATGTATTCAACAGTTTAATATTTTTTATATTGCATCCAGAAATGATAAAAAAGATGCTAAAGTTCAAGTAGCTACATTTCTGAATGTAATCATTGAAGAAGCACTTGAGAAATATAATTTTTTTGATTTATCAGAAGATGATAAAGGAAATTTTACTAAAGTGATCGAAGCCTTTGAAAATTATTGTACACTGGAGTCTAAGGAAATCATTGATCAACATACATTTTTGTTACTAAAAGTCAACAAATATCTGAATCTTTCAATGAATTTTTAACTAGCCTAAAGAAATTAAGTTTGACTTGTGAATTTCATCATTTGAAGGATAGCTTGATCACAGGTAGACTATTCAGTGGCATCATTAACAAAAAATTAAAAGATCACAAGCTGTGTGAAGGTGATTTGACATTAGATGAATGTGTAAAGATATGTAAAAGTAATGAACTCGCTAAAGTTCAACTAAAGTCTCTGAATAGCAATACAAGAATAGAAGCTGTTAAATTGTATAAGAATAATTTTTAAGGAAATTTGTTCTTATTGGGAAATAATTATTAATAATGTTTGTGGCAACACCAAGTTTGTATTGCCGGATTGGCGACAGTATGTTATGTTGTTCCTTAGAACTTAGAATGTAAAAAAATGAATCTAGTTGCTGTGCCGGTGTTTCGGTTTGATGTAAGATGTTGTGAAGTCCGGAAAATTTTACTTAAATGTTTTCTTCTATTGTAAATAAACTGTTCTTCTTTTTTTAGGGTTTCGTTCATCTGACAAAACTCTATTCGTCTCGCTCCTCTGTCTGTCTGTCTGTCCGTCTGTCTGTCTGTCCGTCACAGAGCCCGTTCTCAGAAACTACACACGTTGGATATTTGAAATTTTGCATACTTATAAATGACCATCACACATCATACGACAAATCATAAAATTTTGAAAAAGTCGTACATTTAACCCTTTGGGCTCCCACAAGTGTTTTTTAAACAATTCTTTCTAAGTGTGTCCCTAATAAGGTTGCTGGCATGAAAATTTGCGTAAGTATAGATGGACACCTCAGATCAAAGGACAAATCATAAAATTTTGAAAAAGTCATTCATTTAACCCTTTGGGCTCCCACATGTGTATTTTAAACAATTCTTTCTATGTGAATCTCTAATTAACATTGGAGGCGAGAAATTTTGCATACTTATAGCTGAATACCTCACATCAAAGGACAAATCATAAAATTTTGAAAAAGTCGTACATTTAACCCTTTGGGCTCCCACATGTGTATATTAAACAATTCTCTCTATGTGAACCTATAATTAGATTGGAGGCGAGAAATTTTGCATACTTATAGCTGAATACCTCACATCAAACGACAAACTATAAAATTTAAAAAAAACGTACATTTAACCCTTTCGGCTCCCTATTTTAAACAATTCTTTCTAAGTGCGTCCCTAATTAGGTTGCAGGCGTGAAATTTTGAGTACTAATAGATGGACACCTGAGATCAAACAATAAATCATAAAATTTTGAAAAAGTCGTACATTTAACCCTTTGGGCTCCCACATGCGTATTTTAAACAATTCTTTCTATGTGAACCTCTAATTAGATTGGAGGTGTGAAATTTTGCATACTTATAGCTAAATACCTCACATCAAACGACAAATCATAAAATTTTGAAAAAGTCGTACATTTAACCCTTTGGGCTCCCCCATGTGTATTAAAACAATACTTTCTACGTGAGCCTCTAATTAGGTTGGAGGCGTGAAATTTTACAAACTTATAGCTGAACACCTCACATCAAACGACAAACTATAAAATTTTGAAAAAGTCGTACATTTAACCCTTTGGGCTCCCACATGTGTATTTTAAACAATTCTTTCTAATTGCGTCCCTAATTAGGTTGCAGGCGTGAAATTTTGCGTACTTATAGATGGACACCTGATCAAACAACAAATCATAAAATTTTGAAAAATTCATACATTTAAGCCTTTGGGCTCCCACATGTGTATTTTAAACAATTCTTTCTATGTGAACCTCTAATTAGATTGGAGGTGTGAAATTTTGCATACTTATAGCTGAATACCTCAAACGACAAATCATATAATTTTGAAAAAGTCGTGCATTTAAACCTTTGGGCTCCCACATGTGTATTTTAAACATTTCTTTCTATGTGAACCTCTAATTAGATTGGTGGCGTAAAATTTTGCATACTTATAGCTGAATACCTTGCATCAAGAGACAAATCATAAAATTTTGAAAAAGTCGTACATTTAACCCTTTCGGCTCCCACATGTGTATTTTAAACAATTCTTTCTAAGTGCGTCCCTAATTAGGTTGCAGGCGTGAAATTTTGCGTACTTATAGATGGACACCTGAGATCAAACAACAAATCATAAAATTTTGAAAAAATCGTACATTTAACCCTTTGGGCTCCCACATGTGTATTTTAAACAATTCTTTCTATGTGAACATCTAATTAGATTGGAGGCGTGAAATTTTGCATACTTATAGCTGAATACCTCACATCAAAGGACAAATCATAAAATTTTGAAAAAGTCGTACATTTAACCCTTTGGGCTCCCCCATGTGTATTTCAAACAATTCTTTCTATGTGAGCTCTAGTTAGGTTGGAGGCGTGAAATTTTACAAACTTATAGCTGAACACCTCACATCAAAAGCAAACTATAAAATTTAGAAAAAGTCGTACATTTAACCCTTTGGGCTCCCACATGTGTATTTTAAACAATTCTTTCTAAGTGCGTCCCTAATTAGGTTGCAGGCGTGAAATTTTGCGTACTTATAGATGGACACCTGAGATCAAACAACAAATCATAAAATTTTGAAAAATTCATACATTTAACCCTTTGGGCTCCCACATATGTATTTTAAACAATTCTTTCTATGTGAACCTCTAATTAGATTGGAGGTGTGAAATTTTGCATACTTATAGCTGAATACCTCAAACGAAAAATCATAAAATTTTGAAAAAGTCGTGCATTGAACCCTTTGGGCTCCCACATGTGTATTTTAAACAATTCTTTCTATGTGAACCTCTAATTAGGTTGGAGGCGTGAAATTTTACAAACTTATAGCTGAACACCTCACATCAAACGCAAACTATATAATTTAGAAAAAGTCGTACATTTAACCCTTTGGGCTCCCACATGTGTATTTTAAACAATTCTTTCTAAGTGCTTCCTTAATTAGGTTGCAGGCGTGAAATTTTGAATACTTATAGATGGACACCTGAGATCAAACAATAAATCATAAAATTTTGAAAAAGTCATACATTTAACCCTTTGGGTTCCCACATGTGTATTTTAAACAATTCTTTCTATGTGAACCTCTAATTAGATTGGAGGTGTGAAATTTTGCATACTTATAGCTGAATACCTCACATCAAACGACAAATCATAAAATTTTGAAAAAGTCGTATATTTAACCCTTTGGGCTCCCACATGTGTATTTTAAACAATTCTTTCTATGTGAACCTCTAATTAGATTGGAGGCGTGAAATTTTGCATACTTATAGCTAAATATCTCACATCAAAGGACAAATCATAAAATTTTGAAAAAGTCGTACTTTTAACCCTTTGGGCTCCCACATGTGTATAATAAACAATTCTTTCTATGTGAACCTCTAATTCGATTGGAGGCGTGAAATTTTGCATACTTATAGCTGAATACCTCACATCAAAGGACAAATCATAAAATTTTGAAAAAAGTCGTACACTTAACCCTTTGGGCTCCCACATGTGTATATTAAACAATTCTTTCTATGTGAACTTCTAATTAGATTGGAGGCGTGAAATTTTGCATACTTAAAGCTGAATACCTCACATCAAAGGACAAATCATAAAATTTTGAAAAAGTCGTACATTTAACCCTTTGGGCTCCCCCATGTGTATTTCAAACAATTCTTTCTATGTGAGCCTCTAATTAGGTTGGAGGCGTGAAATTTTACAAACTTATAGCTGAACACCTCACATCAAACGCAAACTATAAAATTTTGAAAAAGTCGTACATTTAACCCTTTGGGCTCCCACATGTGTATTTTAAACAATTCTTTCTAAGTGCGTTCCTAATTAGGTTGCAGGCGTGAAATTTTGCGTACTTATAGATGGACACCTGACATCAAACAACAAATCATGAAATTTTGAAAAAGTCATACATTTAACCCTTTGGGCTTCCACATGTGTATTTTAAACAATTCTTTCTATGTGAATCTCTAATTAGATTGGAGGTGTGAAATTTTGCATACTTATAGCTGAATACCTCAAACGACAAATCATAAAATTTTGAAAAAGTCGTGCATTTAACCCTTTGGGCTCCCACATGTGTATTTTAAACAATTCTTTCTATGTGAACCTCTAATTAGATTGGAGGCGTGAAATTTTGCATACTTATAGCTGAATACCTTGCATCAAAGGACAAATCATAAAATTTTGAAAAAGTCGTACATTTAACCCTTTGGGCTCCCCCATGTGTATTTCAAACAATTCTTTCTATGTGAGCCTCTAATTAGTTTGGAGGCATTAAATTTTACAAACTTATAGCTGAACACCTCACATCAAACGACAAACTATAAAATTTTGAAAAAGTCGTACATTTAACCCCTTTGGGCTCCCACATGTGTATTTTAAACAATTCTTTCTAAGTGAACCCTAATTAGGTTGGAGGAGTGAAATATCGCATACATATAGCTGAATACCTCACATCAAACGACAAATCATAAAATTTTCAAAAAGTTGTATATTTAACCCTTTGGGCTCCCACATGTGTATTCTAAACAATTCTTTTTAAGTGAGCCCCTATTTAGGTTGTAGGTGAGAAATTTTGCATAATTATAGCTGAGTACCCCACATCAAACGACGAATCATAAAATTTTGAAAAAGTTGTGCATTTAACCCTTTGGGCTCCCACATGTGTATTTTAAACAATTATTTCTAAGTGAACCTTAATTAGGTTGGAGGAGTGAAATTTTGCATACTTATAGCTGAGTACCCCACATCAAACGACAAATCATAAAATTTTGAAAAAGTCGTACATTTAACCCTTTGGGCTCCCACATATGTATTTTAACAATTCTTTCTAAGTGAACCCTAATTAGGTTGGAGGCGTGAAATTTGGCATACTTATAGCTGAGCACCTCTCATTAAACGACAAATCATAAAATTTTCAAAAAGTCGTACATTTAACCCTTTGATCTCCAACATGTGTATTTTAAGCAATTCTTTCTAAGTGAGCCCCTAATTAGGTTGGAGGCATGAAATTCTGCATACTTATAGCTGAGCATCAGACATCAAACGGCAAATCATAAAATTTTGAAAAAATCGTACATTTAAGCTTTTGGGTTCCTACATGTGTATTTTAAACAATTCTTTCTAAGTGACACTCTATTTAGGTTGGAGGCGTGAAATTTTGCATACTAGCTGAACACTATCATGCGACAAATCATAAAAATTTGAAAAAGTCGTACATTTAACCCTTTGGGCTCCCACATGCGTGTTTTAAGCAATTCTTCCTAACTGAGCCACTTATTAAATTGGAGATTTGAATTTTGCATGCTTATTATAGCAGAACACCTGAGGCCAGGCGACAAATTATAAAATCTTGAAAAAGTCTTACGTTTAACCCTTTGAGCTACCACATATGTATTTTAAGCAATTCTTTCTAAGAGAGCCCCTAATTAAGTTGGAGACATGAATTTTTGCATACGTATAGCTGAATACCCCAGACCACACGACAAATCATAAAATTTTCGAAAAGTCTTATATTATTTACTCCTCCGTGCTCTAACGTATATTTTAAGCAATTTTTCTAACCTCCGGCCTTTTCACCCGCGAAGCACTTTTCCAACTTTTGCCGACACCCCTTTGACCATTCTTTCATATTATACACCATAGCCTTACATATTCAGTTCCACTTTTTACCGCCAGGGGCGCCTACTTATCTCAGTTGCTATGGGCCCAATCCCTTCGACTAATATGTATACGGATAGTATGTAAAACGGAGTTTCGTTCGGATAGAGATTTGTTTAGAATAGAGTGCGCCCCTGGTTGCGAAATGTGGAACTAACAGATTTTTCAAAAGGATAAAGTGTTTTGAAATGAATATTAAACGAAACCCTCTGTGCGATCTGTGATCACACTTACCCACTTGTTCTTACTTGGTCACTTTGCTGATATTTAAAAACTCAACATGGTAGCAGAGCGTGGTTGCGAATCGAGCTAGTGGCTAAGAACAATAGAAGCAACGTAAAAACGAAAGTTCAGTAAAATTCGAATCGCTTAAAAACAAAATAAAGAATATGTATGAAGATATTTCTCGTGTTGAAAAGCTTCGTGATTCAAATTCATTCGCGCTTTGGAAATTTCAAGTAAACATAATATTAAAATCTAATTCCCTGTTGGACGTTGTAAATGGAACTGAAAAGAAAGAAGGCCTAACGGCAGATGCTAAGTTGTCGTGGGAAATGAAAGACGCTAAAGCTCAACAGGTAATTGTAACAACTATAGATAAGAAAGCGATGATGCATATTTTAAATTGTGAAAATTCTCATGAGATGTACAAGAAATTATGTGGTATTTTTGAAAGAGATACAGAACAACAAAAGTGTAACTTATTACAAGAGTTCTTCAACTACAGTTTTAGTGCAGAAACCGATATTGCTACTCATATAAGCAGATTAGAAAACATTGCTTTTAAATTGAAGGCCCTTAATAAACAAATTGATGATGAAATGGTCATATCTAAAATTTTATCCACACTTCCAGAAAATTATAAGCATTTTAGAACAGCATGGGGCTCTACTAACACAGAAGAAAAAACGTTACAAAATTTAACAGCAAGATTATTGAATGAAGAGTCATGTACAAGAAGTGTAAATAAGAATGAAGTACCAGTTGCTTTCAAAATATTGGAGAAAAGATGTTTCAAATGTAATAGTGCTGATCATCTAGCAAGATTGTGTAACAAAAGTAAAAATCCAGTAAAAAGTGCTAAAGAACAGAAATGTTTTAAATGTGACAGCAAATTTCATTTGGCTATAGATTGTAATAAAAGTAAAAATAATCGTTCTCTGTGCAGCATTTGTAATAAAGATAATCATTCTGAAAAAGATTGTTATTTTCGTAAAAATGGTAAACCAGCAGTTTCCTTTCTTGCTCAAGAATCTTGTAGTACAAATAAATTTGTGGTAGATTCAGGATCTTCTTCCCATATGGTAAATAATAAAATAATGCTGAAAAATCCTGTGAAGATTTCTACTCAAATTGGATTAGCAAAGAAAGCTGAAGTAATGACAGCTGAATGTTTTGGAAAAATCGAAGCTGATAGTTGCACATTACAAAATGTACTCTATGTTCCACAGCTGAGAAAAAACCTGTTATCTGTTAATGCAATTACAGAAAATAATGGAGAAGTAAAATTTATTGAAGATAAAGTAGAAATTTCAAACGATGGAAAAATTGTTCTAGAAGGCTATAAAAACAATAAAGGACTGTATGAAATAGATTTGAATCAACAAAATGAAGCTTTGATTTGTGAACAGAAAAATCCGACATTGTGGCATCGAAAACTTGGACACTTAAGTAGTAAATATATAAAAATATTATTGAAAAATTCAAATGGCATAGATCTAAAAGATGACGACATTAAAATGATAGAAGATCCGTGTGACATTTGTCTCAGAGCCAAACAGACTAGATTTCCATTTAAATCACAAAGAACAAGAGCAACTAGACCATTGGAGCTTATTCATACCGATGTTTGTGGCCCAATAGAAGTGAGTACATGGGACAGAAAAAGGTATTTCTTAACATGTTTGGATGATTATACTCATTTTGTCATGGTCTTTCTATTGGAGAATAAGTTTGAAGTTGCAGATGTTCTTAAACAATATATTGAAGAAGTCGAAGCCAAGTGGTCACTCCGTGTCTCTAAATTACGCTGTGACAATGGAGGAGAATATGTTTCTCATAAATTAATTAACTGGTGCAAATATAAAGGGATTGTTTTGGATTATAGCATTCCACATACACCACAGCTTAATGGACAAGCGGAACGGCTGAATCGAACACTCTTTGAAAAAGTCAGAGCTCTAATTTTTGATTCAGGAGTCGAGAAAGAAATGTGGGGTGAAGCATTGCGAACTGCAGCCTATCTTCTTAACAGAAGCCCAACAGAGTCTGTAAGTGTTACTCCTGCTGAAATGTGGTTCCAAAAGAAACCAGATTTGTCAAGATTACAAATATTTGGTAGTGTAGCTTATGCTAAAATACTTGGTCGACTGAAGAAATTGGATAGTCGAAGTAATAGACTCATCTTTGTTGGATATGCTGAAAATGGCTACAGATTATGGAATCCCAAAACTAAGAAAATACAAATATCAAGAGATGCGATATTCCTTGAATCCAAAGTTGATAAACCGAATGATTTAATATCACCATTCAACTACTTTAAGTTTCAAGATGACAGTAGTAAAGATGAGGAAAATCCTAACAACATAAAACAAACAACCTCAGAAGATCAAAACATTGAAGAATTTGGACGAGGAAAAAGAATAAAGAAACCTCCTGTTTACCTTGGTGATTATGCTTTGCTGACATATGAAGAGGCCATTAGTGGAGATGATAAAGAATTGTGGAAAGAAGCTATAGAAGATGAAAAGAAATCCTTAGAAAAAAAATGAAACTTGGCAAGTGGTTGACAGAAATGCAGTATGAAATAAGAAGATATTAAGTAACAAATGGATATTTAAAATTAAAGATAATGGCAAGTACAAAGCACGTTTGGTTGTGAGAAGTTGTGAACAAAAATATGGTCTTGATTATGAAGAAACTTATAGTCCAGTAGTGAGCATTATTCCATTGAGAATTATTTTTGGACTAGCATTGAAGAAACAATATAAAATGATAAAATTTGACATAAAAACATCCTTTTTGTATGGAAAATTGGACGAAGAACTTTACATGAGTATGCCAGAAGGATATGATGACAAATCTAATGTATGTAAACTTCAAAAATCGTTATATGGTCTAAAACAAGCACCCGTAAAATGGAACAAAAGATTAACAGATTTTTTGAGGGAAAGTGGTTTTGTACAAATTAAATCTGAACAGTGCATTTTCATAACTGAAAACAAAGGCATAATACTAGCTATTTATGTTGATGACGGAATTCTAACTGGGTGTAAGATTAATTGATTTTCTTGAGAAATTAAAAAGTGAATTTGAGGTAACTTATGAAGAACCGAATTCATTTCTAGGTATGAATTTAGAATTAAATGAAGACACACTAAAAATATCAAGAACCGTATTCAAAACAAGTGTTAGAAAGATTTCGAATGTTAGATGCAAAGGCAACAAGTACACCTCTGTTGCAAAATGGAACAGTCAACTGTGTTCAAGAAAAAGAAAAGCTTCCCTTATCGAGAAGCTATTGGCAGTCTTCTTTATTTATCATGTAGAACAAGACTTGATTTGTCCTTCGCTGTTGCTTATGGAAGTCGCCATGTAGAAAATCCATCTGACTATGACATTTCTAATCTCAAAAGAACTTTAAGATATTTAAAAGGAAGCAAGGACTTGGGTGTAGTGTATACAATGAATGGCAGTGACACAGAACTGATTGCCTATTGTGATGCAGACTATGCGGGTGATCCTGACACTCGTAGAAGTACCACTGGATATGTAATATACTTTTGTGGAGGTCCAGTAAGTTGGAGCTCGAGAAAACAGCCTATGGTGGCTACATCAAGTACTGAAGCTGAGTATATTGCAGCGGCTGAATGTTGTAAAGAACTAATTTATATCAAATCTTTAATTGAGGAAATTACAAATGATAAAATTTCTATAACTTTAAATGTAGATAATCAAAGTGCTATAAATATAATTAAAAATGGGGTTGTAAGTAAAAGAAGTAAGCATATAGATGTACATTTTTATTTCATAAAAGAGAAAGTTGATGAGGGTTTGATTAATATAAAATATTGCCCAACTGATATTCAAATTGCTGATGTATTTACTAAAGCACTGGGACCAAACAAGTTTGAAATTTTTAAAGCTAAATTGGTAATGTAATTTGTTTGTTTAAATTTAATATTTACTAGGTTTGTATGTATATATTACTTTACTTAAATTGATTTCATTATTTTGTATATGTAAAAATATTTCTTTTGATTTGAATGTAATACTTTATATCTGTAAATGTATATGTTAAGACTAGTTGACTTTAAGGGAGTGCTTTCAACTGTATTAATAATTAAGGGAGTGTGTTGGGAAATAATTATTAATAATGTTTGTGGCAACACCAAGTTTGTATTCCCGGATTGGCAACAGTATGTTATGTTGTTACTTAGAACTTAGAATGTAAAAAAATGAATCTAGTTGCTGTGCCGGTGTTTCGGTTTGATGTAAGATGTTGTGAAGTCCGGAAAATTTTACTTAAATGTTTTCTTCTATTGTAAATAAACTGTTCTTCTTTTTTTTCTTACTTGGTCACTTAGCTGATATTTAAAAACTCAACAGTTCTCAAATCTAAAACCATAATCAATGTGAAAAGAATTACACAAAGAAAGGAAATTTAACAGTTTTTGATTTTTCTATGCGACATCACGATATTTTCCCACGACCAATTGACAAATTTCACTATATTATTTTTGCAACCGATTGACAAATTTTGCGATATTTTCCCATAAACCTTTGATGAATTTCGTGATTTTTTTTCCATGATTAACTGATGAATTTCACAATACTTTCACATAACTGATGGATTTTTTTTGCAATATTTTACCGTGATTCGTAATTTTTTTCCTGTGACAGATCGACAAATTACTGATTTTCACCATGTGTTTTCAATAATTTCTAAAATTATAAAATTTGTTCTATTCTATCTGTCAGAAATATATACTTTGTTGAAGACTTCAGCCCCCAAAATTGAATAAAATCTAAATTCAGAAATTCATTTAACACCTTAATTGTTAAGTGCCCATAGAATTTGATGAAAGTGGAAAAATAGACATGGCATATATGAAGTTTGATTTATTAAAAGTACATGATTTATTAAAAGTAAACATTTTGGATAATTATTCTGAGTTGATTTAAATTATTTCGATGGTATTTTGCTGTGTCTGTATTAATGTAACATTTTAAGTGGCACATAAAAAAATGTATATGGCTTTTATATGTTGCACACGATGGTGTATACATGAGATTGGCAAAAATCGTAATTGTAAGAAAATGGCATAATTTTAATTACAGAAGGTTCTTTAATAAATAAGCATGAGATTTTTTAATGTATACTACATCAATCATTATCAGGAAAAAATATAATGTTAAATTAATCTAAGTAAAAACTGTTGCTTAACAGTAAGAACCACCTAAAGAACTTCTTAAAACATTATAAATGGGCTAGTTTGTTTGTTTTTTTTTTTAAGAACTTTCTTTATCAGTTGCAAAGAAGGTGTGCTCTACTTTGAAGCAGGAACAAGACTGAAATGAAAGGTAAGGGAAAAGAACAAGTGGAAGAAACAGCCAATAGGAAAGCAGAAAGCAACTGCCAATTGCACAAGAGCATAACCCAATCAAAAGACCACAAAGTAGAAAGAGAATTGTGAAGCAAATTGAATAAAAACAAAATCAAAAATTTAAGGAAAACACACGGATATATAAAATATGGGAAAAACAGAATAGTAGAAAAAATATAAATAAATTAATAAAAATAAACAAATAAATAATATATACAAATATAAAAATTTACACACACATGTATATATATAATAAATAAATAATTACAAACTAACATTAAACAATAATATATATATATATATAAATTATATGATAGGATTGAAAAGATTTTTCCAAGCCGCAGAGAGCATGATGGAATCAGATTTTTTGTTAATGATAACTTCACAATTAAGATAAATAGCTAAATATCCAAGAAAATCCAATTCTGATGTGGTACTAGCATTTAAGATAATTTTTGGATTTTCAAAATTAAAATTATGACTGGAATATCAAGAATGCTTGGCAATAAAACATTTTAAAATTTCTTGGTTTTAAACAAATGAGAATTTTCTTTTAAGTGGATTTTGAGATTTCTTTTAGTTTGACCAATATACGATACATATCAACCAATACAAGGAACATTTTAAATTCCCCATTTATGAAGCTTAGGAATCGGAGACTCAATAGAGGTGAATTTCAGTTTATTAACAGGTTTAAAAATAACATTAAAGTTGAAACGTCTTAAAACTTTAGCTAATTTGAAACATAAAGGATGATAAAAGGGTAGATGGTTCCACGCCCCCCCCCCCCCCCCCGAAAAAAATATAAATCAACCGATTATCGCGAATTTCGACAAATGGTCTCCGAAAAAAACTAATTTCGTGAGAGATATTTTCGGTCAGAGGATCGCAAAAAATGCAAATTTCGTCAAAGGATCGCGCAAAAAACGCCAATTTAGTCAAAGGATCGAGAAAAAACGCGAATTTCGTCAAAAGATCTCGAAAAAACACGAATTTTGTCAAAGAAGCGTGGAAAAATTGCGAATTTCGTTAAAAAGTAACGCATTTCGTCAAAGGACCACGATAAAAACGCAAATTTCGTCAAAGGACCACGATAAAAACGCAAATTTCGTCAAAGGATCACAGAAAAAACGCGAATTTCGTCAAAGGATCGCAGAAAAAAACGCGAATTTCGTCAAAGAATTGCGGAAAAAACGCTAATTTCATCAACAGATCTCTGAAAAAAGGCGAATTTCTTCAAAGAATCGTGAAAAAAATACGCAAATTTCTCCAAAGAATCGCTCGAAAAACATGAATTTCGTCAAAGGGCCGCGGAAAAAACACACAATTGGCACATGGAAGAGATTCCCCTAGGCGCGCATCCACGGGGAGGGAAGGGGGTTCGATTGGGGCAAAGAAAGGAAGAACAAATTTACCAAGTTGGTTTTTAAGAAATCAACACACCATATGCATTTTAACTGACTGGGATTTGGACATAGTCCTTTTTTGTTCATTGATCAAATACCCTTGAAATTTACCAATGTGGGAGGCAATAACAGTACATTTTTTACACATTAGTGGTTTTCTTCAGAAAACATTAAGATGCTTGAATTTTTCAAAGGACCTTTCTTTTTCTTGTTTCTTTGGAAATTGTATGAATCCCGTTCTTTTCGGAAACAATAAAGCACTCCTCAAAAATATCGTTATACAGAAATTAGAATTGCATCTTCTTTGAAAGAACGAAAAAGTTTCAACACTTTAA
>CAWVRF010001474.1:0-75000 GCA_963932465.1 Maratus speciosus | reverse complement strand
TTCATTATTATTTTATATTTAGTTTAATCCACAGAATTTTATTTTAATGCAATTAGAAAATTCACATCTTTAAGAAAAAACTTCTCGAAATAGCAAAATTTCTTAAGCAAAAAAGCTTAATTAACTATTTTTTTTTTTTTTTCAAAAAAGATAAAAAAAAAAAAAAAAATAGAGAGCGAAAGAGAAAGGAAAAGAAAAAATAAACAAATTTAAACCGTAGCCTGTATTTCATTCTAATTTTATATACACACTAGGATAAATATTAGATTTCTAATTGTTATTCTTTGCAAATTATCTTATTGGCACATAAAAATTTTCGAAACGTATAATATGAAGTTCAGATATTTTTTAAATGTCTGAAATTTTTAATTTCAGTAATTTGAATATTTCGAAGTTGCACATTTTAAAATATTTTACAAAAACTGTTCTGAAAAATCAATATTGGAAGAAATTCCATAGGGAAAAACTTAACAATCGCGAAAATTTTGAAAGGATTTGAAAAAAAAAAATGAGTTCTGGTTTCTGTATTTTACGAAAAAAACAAATCCTATAAACTTCTGCCCCATCAGTGACTGAGAGGTTCTGCTCTCGAAACTGGTAGACGGGAAGTGCTGGGTTCGAACCCAATCCCAGATAGCAATTTTAGTTTGCAGAAAATTTTCAGCAATCTTACTTTGCAGATTTGCAATGTTGCAGCAAGCTCAGCATGACAAGTCTGAAAGTTCATAACAAGACTGCAACAAGATTATGCAAACACCGAAGTCACCATACTTTGAACTTGCAGCTAAGTTGTCGTGCAAGTTGCAATCTTGTTGCATCAATCTTACTGCAAACTCATAGCAAACTAGTAATATTGCGATGTCAGACTATTTGCAAACGCATTGTAAATTTGCAATATTGTCATGTCAGAACATCTGCAAATGAATTCCAAACTCGGAATCTTGTCATGACAAGTATAGCTGCAAATATGTAGTAATTTCATTGAAATGTTGTCAATTCTCTGAATTTTGCGTGTAGTACACAGGTAAAATAGGATTTTTTGAGACAACAGATGCCCATTCACCCAAATTTGGGATCCACTTCGTTTTGATACTAAAAATGAAGATCCAATGAGCACTAAAAAAATAAAGTTGTTTTATCATGTTTTTTGCGCAAAAGGGGGCATTGTTAGCTCAGGGAGGGGGTAACTAAAAATAAATAAATAAGTAGGTGAAATGGGATATTGTTTATTATGTTTTTTATAATTCCGAATCAGGTGAAATCATCAGCAAGTCAATACGATCATTTCTTACAAAGTTACGGCAGGTTTTATTAATACAAAGTCTTTTGCAGGTAAAATAGGTTTTTACAGTAACAAGTGATTGCTATTCACGAAAGCTTGAGACAAACCTCGTTTTGGCACTACAAATTAAGATCCGATGAGTCTCCAAAATGTAAAGTTGTTTTACTGTTTGTTTTTTTTTTGGGGGGGGGGGGCATTTTTTGATGGGCATTTTAGCTCGAGGGGGGAAAATTCAACTTACTTTAAATAGGTCAAGTGGGATATCGTTTCGTATGTATTTGAATAACATTATCGGCAAGTCGATACGAACATCTATAAGAAAGTTACAGAAAAGATTTTATCAATGCAAAGTGGAAAATTATATTTTATTTTTTACATAGTTTTGTCACATTTATTTTATGTTTAAAAAGAGTTTTTTATATCATATTAAGCAGGGCTCCCAAAGGGTCCGCCAACTGAATACCGATAAATTTTAACAGAAAAATTTATGGTAGGTTTGCGCTAGAATTAACTTTCAAATGTGTTTCCGGGGCGGTTTGTAAGAAAAATCTAAAAAGAAATTTTTTCTAAAATAATATTGGTATTCAGTCGGCGGACCATTTGGGAGCCCTGTATTAAGTCATCTCAAAATTATTAAATGTCTTCAAAATAGCAATAGTCAAAATTAGGATAATTTTGAGTTTATTTCAAAGTCATTAAATTTACCAAAATCCACTACTTATAATCTGGCCTAACTTTGTAAACAATGATCGTATCGGCTTGCTTGCGATATCATTTGATTCAGAATAAAAAAATTCACAGCAAACGATACCCCATTTGGCATTTTATAAATAAGTTCTGTTCGCCCATGCGTGTTAAAGTCCCCCCCCCCTCCTCAAAAAGAACCCCACGATGATTCAACTTTATTTTGGGGGAACAAATCGTATCTACATTTCTAGTGCCAAAATGAAGTTCTTACCAGATAAATTTTCTTGAATGGCTATCAGTTGCTGCTGTAAAAACCTACGGTACCTGCACCAAATTATAGTTTTCGATTTCGTATTCATAAAACTTGTCGTAACTATGTAACAAATGATCGTATCAATTTGCAAATGGTAATCATTCCATTAAAAAAATAATAATAATAATAATAAACGATACCTGTCTCTTAACATACCTAAAAAAAAATTTAGTTTGCCCCTCCCGCTCCCTGAGTTAAAAATGCCCCCAAAACATGATAAAAAACTTTAATTTTTAAGGACTCATTGAATATTCATTTTTAGTATCAAAATGAAATTCTTCCCAAACTTTGGTGAATGGTCACTAATTGCCGCATTTCTACTCAAGTTTTGATTGTATATTTTTTATCTGTACGCTAATAGTCGTACTTTTGAAGGTTGTGCGAGTTTTGTGCAGGATTCCATATAATCGGAGGTTTGACAAATGCTTGAGATTTTTATGCTACATAGACCGAGTAAACAAGGACTTATAGTTTAAAGTAGATTCCAAATCACCACAAATATACTACCACAACCGCAGGAATTAAACCCGACATAGTTGAATCGGAGGCCACAGGGCTAACCATTCAACTACCTGGTAAGCCCCAATAACTTCCAATAATATACCTTAATTTGTTTAGAAGTTTTATTAGACTCGCCAATTCTCAATTAGTTGCTTATTCCCTTCTAATTCTTAGAAGGTAATTAAAAACATTATCTAAAAATAAGTGGTCCATGTACATAACCAATGCAAAGCAAACCTAGATGAGTATAAACACACACCCTCAATTTTAATTTCATATATAATTTTATTAAAGAAAATATAATTAATTTTCATTTCTTTTTGGCCAGAGTGGAATATATTGCTAAAACTTATTAACTTCCAGAAGGAAAAAAAAAACCTCATTTTAAAATTAAAATTTCCCTATGGGGCGATCCATAAATGATGTCACACTTTTTTTCAACATTTTTAACCCCCTCCACCCCTTTGTCACAAAATGTCACTCTTCACCATACCCCCCTCCCCTCCCCTTGTCACATGTCACGCTATATTACGTAAATATATACTTGCAGCTCAGAAACAAAGCACTATGTTAGAGGTCATATTTCAAATTTTATTTTTGAACTTTAACTATGTGTTTTAATGACATTTGTGAGCATAACAATAAAACTGATTCGTGTCTTTATTTTATATGAAATAAGATTACGGTTTGCAACAAAAAAACATAATATACAATAATAATAAAATATTAATATGAAAGAGCAATTGAAAACAGTAGTATTTTAGAATTTGAAATGGAATTTAATATATTTGGTTTTTAAATCCTATATTTACTTTATGAACACAAAATACTTTAAAACAGATTGATTTTGAAGAAGAAGCCTCAATATTAGTTTTACTTAAATGAAATTGCCATAACATTTCATTTGTCACATTAATATGAACATTTATAAAATTATATATTAAATCATAAAATAGAAATTACTCCGAATCATTTACTATAACGACTCTTCCTCCCTTGGAGAAAATATATGCTCGTCCATAGAGTACACAGGCATTTTGGCATCGCACTCATCCTCGGGAATAGTAAGTCCTCTAATATCTATGCAATGTTAGTAAGACCTCTAATGTTTAACCAAAATGTGTGATGTCAGACTTCTTCTTACCACCTTCCACCCCCTTGTCACAAACTGTCACAATTTCACGAACCCCTCCTCCCCCCCTCCAAGCGTGACATCATTTCTGGATGGCCCCTATTCACAAATCTGATTAAATATAATTCCACAAAAACAAAATATTTGAAAAGTTTCAAGAATTTAAAAAGAACAAAGTTATAATAAAACAATACAGTCTATTAAATTACAAAGTTTATTTTCACACAGCTACAAATAATAGTTTCTAATACAAAGTATTAACATAATATTTACCAAATTAACATACAATTATTTAACATTCTTCTATATATTATTTCCGTGTCTTTGCATCCTAAAAGAGAGAAACAATAGAGTGCGTTTTAAAAGTTACAAGTTAAATTTTCACTGTTTTCAAGAATCCTGCTTAGATTTAGTTCTAAAGGTGATCACAAATTATAACTCTTCAGGCAAAATGACCGAATCGCTAATGTTAATCCAACGAGATATATTTTTAAAAATATCTAGCCTGTATTTTTATATTTTAAAAAGACTTTCTTTTGCATTGGATAGCTGAGGTAAATTTCTGCAAATGCGGTTTTTACTTTATTTTAAGTTCGTTGAAGTTTTTATTTATTTATTTATTTTATTTATTTTTTTTTTTTTTTTGTGCGGACACTTTCACTATTTTCACTGTTTATACCGGCTCGAAAGGTGAAAGTATATAAAAAAAATCATTTAAAAATATTGAAATGCAACCGAGTTACCTTAAAAAAATTCCCTTATTGGATTAACATTGGCGAATTGGTGTTTCCGCTTGACTGAAGTAGCCTCTTAACCCTTTAAGCCCTGACCCACACAATTGTACGGGCGATTACTAAAGTAAAAGAGAATGACTACCTCCTGTTTTTGTGCGATTTAAAACCAAATCCGCACATTTATATGAGTTAATTGGCTTTAGATGTTTTGATAAGACACAACTAGGGGGTACCATCTACAATACAGAGTTATATTTTCTGCTTTTAAAAAGACTATATCATCTGACAGCAACAGACAAAAAGTATGAACTGTCGTAATTTCATTTAAATATGATTTATAATGTTTGCTTGGATTTAATATTTCTTTTCATATAGTTTATTTATGATTTTAATTGATTTTGTCTTTGATAAATTTAATTAGGCTTCACAAAAGTTGAAAAACAAACGAACCACACAATTGTGCGGGTCCGGCATTTACCATTTCTAAAATAGATACAATTCCTAATATATATATATAAAAATTTTAAGTGATTTTTTTAAACTTATGTTTTTAGCAATTTATTTTTTATTAATTACATTTTTAAAGCTGACCAATTTTAAATTAATAGGTTTGTACTAGTCATGATTTCTATTTAAAATGGATAGTATTAGATATATAATATGCACATGTAACGAACTGTATGTTTCTGCTCTGAGTTATAGATGCCATATATGATTTATAAGTTTTATAGGAGTTATATGCATACCACGAGATTGATTTTTAAGTTTGATAAATTCATTCCATTTTGTCGACACAGCAAGTAAACCACCAGGAATAAATAATAAATTATGGAAAGTTCAGCAAATGCTCGACAGATTCCGTAGTGTCTGGTTGAATTTACCAGGAGATCAGGGAAAATTTCCCATAGATGAGCAGACGATTCCTTTTTTTAGGACGTGCCTCGGGAAAGCAGTATATAAAAAACAAACCACACTCTGTTGTAACAGCATCATCTGGGATAGTTTTAAATTTTGTATTATACCAGTGGGAAAGTACAGACCTGGTCCACAAGGATCTAGGCTTAGGACCTGCTGTCAGGCTCGAAACTAAGGGGGGGGGGGGGGGGCAGAGGGGGCATGTGTCCCGGGCGCCAGAACGAAGGGGCACTAAATGAAGGATTATACCTTTGGAAAGGATTATTTTCTTCTGATGGACTGATGGCTTCCATTATTATGACACAGCCATTATAAATGAAGTGTTAGGTGAAAATGAAATAGCAGTCGTAAAAAGTTAGAACTCTGATTTTCTGGTCAGAATGGGAAAAAAAATGGCCATAATTTTTTTTTGAAAAAAAAAAAATAATAGGTATAGGAAAAAAGGGACGAAATGGGAAAAAAAGGGACTGTAAGGATGGAACGGTAAGGAAAATTATCACCTATTTTTAGGAAAATCATGTTAAGACTAAGTGATAGCCACAATGTTCATTGACTTCTAGAAACAGTTGTTAACATTGGATTAAATAATTTTTTTTTCTTAATTTACTTCGAAAAGTGCAGAAATAAACCTTGGGGACGGTAAGACTACCAATAAAGCCACGATCTTGAAATTGATATTTAAATGCTGATTTAAATTTTGCAGTAAATTTCCTGTCAAAGAATTTTAGACATTCTTTCTCTAGCATACTTCTCCATGAGAAAAAACTTGAAAAAAATTCTTTGGCTGCATCTGAAGTGATTTTCTGTATAAGTTTAGCAAGAGGGACGGTAAGGATGAAAAACCCAGGGACAGAGTTCAAAAAATAATATCAGCCGTAAAAATGTGCGCAAGTTAATTTTTTGCACAATATTTATATTAAACAATTGTCCCAGTTTCGGAAAAAAATTACATCGAATTACTTTTATTGAAACAATTTTATACAGACAGCTCCAAATTTAAAAATCAGCATCAGGGACGGGACGGTATAGGCGTTTTCCTGGTATTTGGACCCCCAACATCGTCCAAAACTTATTTATCTCGTTAATATTGCTATATGCAATTATGCAATGGAATGTTCTCCAGTATATGAAATAAAAAAAAGACACAGAAGAATGTATTAAAATAAAAATTATTATTCAGGGACATAAAAGTCAAAAGATTGTGAGAATTCCCCATATATTGTTGTGCTTTTGTACTTTTTCGGTTTTGGTTACAGTTTTCTTTTATATGAGTACAGTTTCACTTTCAAAACAGGTTTCAAAATTGAAAGTATCTGCATATAAAAAATTGCATAGAAGCTCGAAAAGGTACGATTGCACAACTATATATATCAACCAGGTGTATCCTATGCAAAAAATAATATTAAAAAGTATTAAAATGTGAGCCCAAAATATGCAAAGGACTGTCCATAGAATTAACATTAGCTTGAATGTTAAATTTTACTTCGGGTGACTAGTGTCGGTTTTTAAGAATTACATTTTATTAAAGATTGTTATCATAGAAGAAAATAATAAATAAAGATGCAGTTGAACACTATTTTACATGTGAAAAAGGATTCAAAACGAAACATCTTTAATAATAACACAAATAAATAGTCTTCGAATCTGACATTAACAATATAACAATGGAATTAAGGTTTTAAGGTCCAAAGTTTTAATTATCAAAAAAAATATTTTGTAACTATTAAAAGAATATTTTGGTACTATGGTATCCGAGGTTTTAAGTATCACACAAAGCTATTTTATAACTTTTTTTTTTGGGGGGGGGAGGGGGGGAAGAGTTTAAGTAATTAGTCAATGCATTTTAGTTATTTAGCTCTAATTCATTGCAAAAATTCTGGATTTTTTTAAAAAGCTCCGTATACTCCCGGTTTCTCGAATAAATCTATATCATACATACTCTAGACATGACGTTCATGACTTTAGCGTACACCCTCTGATTTTTTTTTACGATTACAACACTGCAAACCAGATCAATATTTGTCATAATTTTACGAACCGGAATATTGTTCCGATTTGCTCTGCACATTTCAAGCCCAGGTTTGCTGTCGCGAAAAATTAACAATTTCAAAATATTCGTATTTAAAATTTAAGAAAAATAGGAAATAAAACGACTTATACACATCCGATTAACAAGCAGTTATGTCAAAAGAAAAGAGAAATTTTTAAAGAATTAAATAAAACTGACGCCGGAAGGAAATACTGTTAATAACTTTAATAAAAATTAGAAAATAGCGATACAATAGAACTCCATGATAAGAAGCATGGAGAATAGCACACTAAGAAACTGTTTAAAATACTTGATATTTATATATAGAAAGGGGTTTAATGGCCATGAAAAGATAATTTAAATTTAAAAATACATTCGAACGCACTGCTGAATTCAAGAGGAGGGGGATTCCCCCCGGAAGGTTTGATATTTTATGCTTTTTAATAAACAATTTCCACACCGAATCTCTAAAATGCCCCCCCCCCCCCTTCCAGAGCCGCAGAAATTAATCCCGTTGAAAAATACCTGAATTCAACACTGTTCGATCGGCGTGAGCAAGAAAAAAGGCAAATATTAATTAAAACGATATCTTAGAAATTCCCCTTAAAGTTGAGAAAAATTCATTTAAAAATTAAAATTTTCAATAATGCCTTAACATGAACCAAAACCAAACTATTTAAAAAATGTAAGCATTCCTCAGTAAATAAACATAACTTTTTAATTTATTAAAATTTCTGTACGAAATAAGTTGTAGTTTGTACAGAGAAAATACAAAAATATCCGAATCACATTTGAATAATTAAAATAATAAATACCTTTATATCTGGGTTCCTTACTTGAACGCTAATCCAATGGCGCTGCTTCATGGAATTCAATACAGAAGTGTTGGAATTTTGTCTTTGTAAAATTTCCGCGCGTTTTCATGCACGTTTATATCTGTTCTTCTTCCAACAAAAGGAATTTTTCGCTTACGTCGTTTTTTTTATGACAGTGTTGTATCCGGTTTAGAGCAAGGTTGCGTTGCAAGAAAGCGATTGATTATATTCCGTCTACCTAGTAATGTCCTTGCGGCAATATTATTACTTCAAATTTTTCGTGACAAGAAAATATCAAGAAAAAATTAATCTTGCTGCAATTGTTCATGCTATCTGGGATCGCGCCCGTCGGCCTAATCGTTCGGAGTTTTCGTGGTTTTCTTCGAACCGTGGATTTCCATGCGTTAATACGGATTAGGTTCCCTTAGAAAGACCTCCACGGAAGGCACTCCCCCTCAGGCCTATATCCCTCGTGTAGATAATTGGCCGTCAACAATCAACCCAACCCTATAAACTTCTAAAATGATTTCAATACCAAAACAACTTACATTGTTATTTTCATTGATTTCATCTAGATGGCGTTTGGTGCTGCCATCTTTTGAGCCTTATATTACCCTTAAAATCAAATCAATTTATAAATCAATTTATTTAATGTATGTATTCTTAATTTCTTCTTTCTCTTCACCTTCGTGTAAAACTAATATTACATGAATGAAATTGTATGCGAAAACTTAATTCAGAGCCTTTTAAAAAAGAATGTATCGTAAAAAAGAAAAAAGAAATTCTCTGAAATATCTTTTTAATAATGGCAGAAGAAAAAATAAGAGTTTATGATGACACAAATTTATAATAAATTTTGAACAAGTTGACTTATATAGTCAATATGTTAAATAATAAACAGCACAGAGGGGAAAAAAAGTTAAGCATTAGAAGTTACTATGAGTCTTAATCCTGTTAATGTAATATCCTCCATAAAGGATATTAATTCTGGTGCTGCCATCTATAGTCAAAGTATGTAAATAATACTAAATTGTTCCTATGCGGCTATTCTCTTTTAATATGAGACCAGAGCTTCCGATAGCGCTACACCTCCAATAAAAAAACACAGATTCTAAAAAATTTTAATACATATTGCGAATTGAATACACAATATCTAAGAACATCTGCGGTATAATACTAAAGCATTTATCGCACTTATTGTTTATCATAGTTTACATTTTCTAGGTGATATTTTGGTTTAAATGATATATTCTAGAAAGGACAAACTACTACTTAGAGTTAGGACATGTATTTTTATGTCTGTACACTTTTTCAAAGTTAAAATATATATTTATATCTTATTGAGTGGCATCTATAAGTGATGGAGCTAAGTGAGGGCCGAATGCAAAATTTTTGTGATTTCGTTCGGATTTTTAGGTAAAGTTGGTTGAGTTTATGACAGCCAATTATCAACACGAGGTACAGAGGTCCTAAGGGAGGGGGGAGGGAGTGCTCTCCGTGGGTGGGGGGGAGGTCTTTCTAAGAAAATCTTACCCGTATTTACGCATGGAGATCCACGGTTCGAAGAACACCACGAAAACTCCAAACGATTAGGCCGACGGTTTTTTAGGTAAAGAAAAAAATCAATCTCGTTTGGGGCTTCAATAAGCAAGAACCCTGTTGATTTAAACCAGTCAAAGTTATGCATCGCCAGTGCTAATCTTAGGCGCTTAAGGATTAGGATTCTTAAAGTTAAAAAAAATATATATATATTTATTTATTTGTTTATTTTGCATTTTTTGAATGGTTGACACTTCTGTGGGTATGGGTTTTGGCTTCTCACGGTGATGTTAAATGCATCACCGCCTGTACAATCCGTTTTTTGGATGAACAATAACCGGAACGGAAATATTAATATTTTTCAGGAACTGTAACAATACGTTTTAATAATTGCATGTACTGGAACGCTATTTACAATAATATCAGAAACCGCAACAATACTTGTGATAATTCCAGGAACTGGAATATCGTTACGGTTTGTTCCGGTATATTCCAAGAACCGAATAAGCTAAGAATTCTAACTTAAAAAACTATCGTCAATGTGATGCAAATTTTGCTTGCGATTTTCCTAATTATTTTATATTTAGTCTAATCCATAGAATTTTATTTTAATGCAATTAGAAAATTCACATTTTTAAGCAAAATATTCTCGAAATAGCAAAATTTCTTGCGCAAAAAAAACTCAATTAACTCTTTTTTTTTTTTTTTTTTCAAAAAAGAAAAAAAAAATGAGAGAGAGAAAGAGAAAGGAAAAGAAAAAATAAACAAATTTAAACTGTAGCCTGTATTTAAGTCTAATTTTATATACAAACTAAGATAAATATTGAATTTCTAATTGTTATTCTTTACAAACTATCTTATTGATATATATGTATTTTTAATTATATACATAAAAATTTTCGAATCGTATAATCTGAAGTTTATTTTTTTTTTTAAAGGTCTAAAATTTTTAATTTCAGTATTTTGAATCTATTGAAATTGCACATTTTTATGCATCTTGCAAACACCTGTTCTGAAAAATCAATAATAGAAGAAATTCCATAGCAAAAAACATAACAATCACTAAAATTTTGAAATGAATTTGAAAAAATTGAGTTATGGTTTCTATATTTTATGAAAATGACAAACCCTATAAACTTCTGAACTGATTTCCATACCAAACAAATTACATTACAGTACAGCCTCTTTTATCCGAAACTCTTTTAACCGAAACACTCGGTTAACCGGAATTCATTTTTAAAGCTCTTTTTTTTTTTTTGCTATCACATTCCTTGTGTGTAAGCGGTCATTTCGAACCACGAGTACAGGTAAATATTTTGGATCCCCTTTCTTAGAATTCCTTTGAATTTAACTTGAGCTGTTGTAAGCTGCGGAATGGACTAGAACATAGTAAGAGGAGGGGGGGGGGGATGTGTGAAGGTCTAGCAGGCGAAGAAAACGAACAAATTAGCAATTTTGAAGCTTTTGAATGTTTTGTAAAAGGTTTGGCATGGCTGGAGCAGCAGAAAGACTGTGATACTGGTGAAAATGTGTGAAGGTCCAGCAGGCGATAAAAAACGAACAAATTAGCAATTCTGAAGCTTTTGAATGTTTTGTAAAAGGTTTGGCATGGCTGGAGCAGCAGAAAGACTGTGATACTGGTGGAAATGTGTGAAGGTCCAGCAGGCGAAGAAAACGAACAAATTAGCAATTCTGAAGCTTTTGAATGTTTTGTAAAAGGTTTGGCATGGCTGGAACAGCAGAAAGACTGTGATACTGGTGGAAATGTGTGAAGGTCCAGCAGGCGAAAAAAACGAACAAATTAGCAATTCTGAAGCTTTTGAATGTTTTGTAAAAGGTTTGGCATGGCTGGAGCAGCAGAAAGTAGAGGTCTGCACGGGTCCGGGCTTGGCCCGAGGCCCGTACCCGGCCCGGCCCGCGGTCCGGGCCGGGCCGGCGGAATGAAGGCGAATTTTCAAACGGGCCGGGCCGGCAAAATTAGGACAATTTTTTCAACGGGCCGGGCCGACAGACAAAATAAACGGGCCGGGCCGGCAAAAAAATTAATCGGGCCTATCGGCCCGATATAAGAATTTAAGCGAAGCAGATAAAATACAAGCCATTTTCAATGAATATGATTTTCTCGAGAAGTATAAATGTGCGTCACAAGCCGATGCGAGTTTAACAACATCAATACAGAAATGTAACATGTCCATCATAGAGATCGGCATCGTATGTTGCAAGATGTCTGATTCCGAGTTTAATTTTTTTTCAGCAGACTCGTGCCAGGACGGAACTGGTCTTATCGATCTCAGGATGTGTAGAACAGTCATTGTGTTTTGTAGTTTTAATAGTGATAATGAACTTCTCTTAACAGTATCTTTGGAAATATACCTTAAGGTGGTTCTCATATTCACTGCTAAACAATGCGAAGCTTTCAGACACATTTTCTGACAAAATATTTAACTATAAAGGCATAAAATTGAGAGGCCTGCCTATTGAAGGCATTTGGAAACGAATAGCTTTTTCCATATTTGATAAATTACTTACAGAGATAAAAGAGATTCCTGTCACGTGACTGTACGTTTTTCTCCTTTGCTGTGCCATCGCTTCCGGAAATTCGATTCATAACGCTAACTTTGACAGTATTTTCAGAAAGATATATTGCTTTTATCTATGAAAAAAAAAGACATTTACATAGCTTCTGAATAAGAATGCTTGCCAATCTTACGCGTTTCCGAAAAGAAAAGAATTCATAAATGTGTCGAAATGTAGCTCCTTTGGATTTGAGAAAAGCCTTAAAAATGAGAGAAATATTTTCACAAATCTACTTTTTATTATACAGCTTCAAAAGTTATCATGTTTTTAATCCTTTATTCTGATGAACTACATTAATCTTTTAATGAATCCTTATTTCCATTTTGAAATGTCTGTAGACACGATGACTAAAACACTGTAAGTAATCGGTAATGTTTACTATTGTGTGTTTTCTGTTTTGCGAACATCATAGTAATGTAAAATATACTGTAAAATGTTCCCATAAATATGTATGTAGTATTCATTAAAAGAATCGTAATTGTATGTTTAGAAAAAACTTTTTTTTTTTTCTTTTTGTAGAAATTCTGTCGGGCCGTGCCGGGCCTGTTTTCCCTGATTTTTGTACGGGCCGGGCCGAGAACTGTAAAAATGCAAACGGGGCGGGCCGGGCTCGGGCCGAACTTCCCATTTTTACACCGGGCCGGGCCAAGATAGCTTTCGTTCGGGCCGGGCCGGGCCCGGGCCTCGAAATTCCGGCCCGTGCAGACCTCTAGCAGAAAGACTGTGATACTGGTGGAAATGTGTGAAGGTCCAGCAGGCAAAGAAAACGAGCAAATTAGCAATTCTGAAGCTTTTGAATGTTTTGTAAAAGGTTTGGCATGGCTGGAGCAGCAGAAAGACTGTGATACTGGTGGAAATGTGTGAAGGTCCAGCAGGCGAAGAAAACGAACAAATTAGCAATTCTGAAGCTTTTGAAAGTTTTGTAAAAGGTTTGGCATGGTTGGAGCAGCAGAAAGACTGTGATACTGGAGAACTAATAGTATTAAAGAAAAAAAAAACACATCGTGATAGAGCTGAAAAGCAAAGGCAATCGAAACTGCAACAACAACAAAAAAAAAATTTTGTTTCAAACTCATGTGAAATATGTAAAAGGTACTTAATTTCAAAATTAAAATTTAGGTAATACATTCTTGATTCTATTTTGCTATTGCTTTATTTTTATTAAGCACTTGTTACCATCATAAGAAATGCTGCATATATTTGTCCTTAATCTTAAAATTAAAGCATTCTCGATTATCCGAACATTTTCATTTTCCATGGTCGGTCCCAATTACTTTGGATATTCGAGGTTCTACTGTATTATTTTCATTGATTTCTTCTAGACAACGTTTGAAGCTGCCATCTTTTGAGTATTAAATTCCCATTAAAATCAAATCAAATCAATTCATAAATCAATTTATTTAATGTATGTATTCTTCATTTCTTCTTTGTCTTCACCTTCGTGTAAAACTAATATTACATGAAATTGTATATTAAATATTAATTCAGAACCTTTTAAAAAAGAATGTGGGGTAGATGCTCCAGTTCTGGCCATCTTTAGAGAAAATTTGAAATAGAAATTTTACAATTATTGACCGATTTTAGCATATTAAATCATTTAAATCATAAGAACATCATTCTTTAGCAAATTTAATTGTCTTTCTGTTAATTATAATAACTTTTTACAGAATATTTTTGATTGTGAGTGATAACTCATTAAATAATTTATCTCAATTTGTACCAGTTGTGACCACCCCTACACCAGTTTTGGCCACTCCAATATCATGCAGTTTAAAGAATATTTTAATTGATAATAAGTAAAAATAAAGCATTTTTATGCAACAACTATTTTACCACACATATATTTGTTTGCTGTATTAAAAAAAAATTTGCATTTTTTTTAATGAATTGATAAAAACATAAAGTAAAATATACTTATGTTGATTTTAACTGAAAATTTCAATTAAAAAAAAAAAATATATATATATATATATATAATTTGATTCATAAAAGGGACAACAGTGCCTATAGGACATAAAGATTAACTATTTTAATCAGTTTTATAATTATCCATGGATTGTGGATTGTTTAGAACACTTTTATCTTCACCAGAGTTATATTTCTTGAAATTATTTTCTGATTTTGTCGATTGTTATTTATGTCTTCTGCTTCTTTGCAAGTTATTTTAGGATGGGATTTCATAAGGGAATCATACCATTTGATGATGACCATTTGATTTGGTCTTCCACTTTGAAATTAATTTTTATCTTGCCGGTTACAATTTTCTGGACAGAATCTTAAAGTTGTTTCATTTTTATAGGAAATAGTATTCTGATAATATCTTAAATCCACTTTTCTAATTGATTTTTAACTTCAACTCCTAGTACCTAGATCTACTACTTGAGATTCAACATTATTAGAGAAAAGTGGCCTCTGCCCTGCAAACTTGTGATGCAAGGCAGAACGGGGTACTCCAAAACTTTGTTAGCTTGTAGTGCTGACATTACATTTTGAATGGCCTTAATTTTACTTCCTATCTTAGAGCAGTGTTGACTCTAGGCATAGCTGCCAACCTTGCACTAATCTTCCGTTATGTCTGGATTAATTTGACCCAGGTTAACCACATTTCGAACCAGATTTTTTTTTTTTTTTTTCGTGAATGCTTATTTATTTAATTCTAGGTTTCTACGTGGAACATATTTAATTTCATTTCTTAAAAGAATTTCTGGTTCGAAATGTATTAAACCAGGGTCAAATTAACCCAAGTATTACGGAAGACTAGTTTGAAGTTGGCACCTATGTTTAGGCCATTTTTTAAGAGGACAGAATTCTGTCTTTTTTAAACTTAGTAAAATGAATCCTGTTCTTTTTAAATGATGTGAAATGTACATTTTTACTTGTATTTAGATATCTCTAGAAAAGATTGTTACAATATTTAGTATTTCTAGATCCGTGTGCCCGAAATCTTGCAAAAATTATGGAACTTCTTCATTTCTTTAGGAAAAATACAAAAAGTCATTAAATCATGCAATAATTTTATTGAACTTTTTAATTTATAAGTTGTAAAATCTTTCAAAATTTATGTTTTAGTTTATTTATCATACCTAAATATTACATATTACCTCCCCTTTTGTTTTATCAATACTATATCTTCTTTAGCAATGTCATTCTTTTGTGACTAGCACATCAGTGCCATCGCTAAGACTTTTTATTGGTGGGGGAGAGAACCTTAATTTTCCAAGTCAAATTTCAGTATTTGCCAACTCGTTTTATAATTTTGCCAACTTACCACAGTTGGAAAATGTAATATAGTTCTTATTTGTTAAAAGTTGAATAATATTCCCAATTAGTTTTGTAATTTTTGCCAAGTCTATCAAAAATAGAAAATATATCATAGTTTTTATTAAAGTTTTAAACAAATTTGCGAACTAAGTTTGTAAATTTGCCAAGTGTAATAACATTCGCGAATGTTTGGGGGGGGGGGGGGCGTCCCCCCCCCTTAGCGAGGCCCCTGAGCACAATGTCCTTCTTTCTAAAGTGAATTATCTATTTTACAGAGAATAACAAAATCTCTTTTATAGAACTGCCATTAGCATTGCTTTTTTTTAATTATTGAAGTCAATACTATATAAAACAAAACTAAATTGATTTAGTTTTATCCAGATGTTCTTATTTTTATTAAATGGCTAAAATTCCCACTATAATGAATCATGTGGCCACAAGTGGAACGTATGTTGTACCCTTTTTGGCCAGCCCCATGGCCATAACTGGTATATATAGCAAATTTAACGTACCAGTTTTGGCCACCCGCCATTAAACTGTTAAAATAATTAATTTAAGTGTGAAATTGCAATAGAGAGAAAGCTTAACCTCATAAAACCTAATAGTAATTTGTTTCAGAACAAAAAGAGCCCGATAAGTGCTTAATATTGAAAGATTCTGAAAACTTGTCAACTAAGCAAAAATCTTAATAAATGTGAGCACACACTACAGTTTCACACATTTTTTTTTTTTTTTTTGCAAGTCACATTTTATCAAAAAATAAACAATTGAGATTGTAAATAATAAAAGAATGTTTGCTTAAAGTGTAAGAATGCATAATATTAGTTAGCATCAATTCTCAGCCTAAATATTGGACAATCCGAGCAAGTGTGGCCAAAACTGGTACAGTGGCCACAATTAGAGCATCTACCCTATGTACCATCACAAAAAAAAAAAAAAAAAAAAAAAAAAAAAAAAACAATTTAACAAATTACAACGACCATTTGTAAAATGATTTTTTCAAAGACTAAAATTTAAGACATAAAAAATCGCATGTAGTTGATCATACATCACGTACGCCATGAATTAAACATTAATAGTGTTATTACACGTAAAAATTGCAAGCGACAAAAATTGCCTGCTTCGCATTTCCTGAAACTTACGTATTATCCACCTGAAACTTGCGTATTATCCAAGCATTTCATTGGCTGTTCTAGAAAAGGCTTTTCCATCGTCAAATTTCCAAGAAATCTGACGATCCATTTTAAGTGAAATTTCATTCTCAAACTTCTAAACATCCCACAATATTACTTTTAACACCGTCGTATAGAAAAAAAATGTACTTTTAAATGCAATTTATTTGAAAGCTGTATCTCACTTTGTTTCTGAGTTATTATTATTTTTTTTGTAGTTTTTATTACTCTTTTGTCATAGTGGCAACAGAGGTATCCAATCTCTGTTGAAAGTAAAGGGAAAACAGATTACTGTATAGACCAATCAGATAACGAATAAAATGCGGATTCATCCACTAAAAAGCTTCAGATATGCTTTTGATTTCCTATCCTGACGAGGACAATAACCATTTTCCAAATGGTTAAAAATGCTCAGAAATATCATTTTTATAATGGCAGAAGAAAAAAATAAGAGTTTATGATGACTCAAATTTATAATAAACTAGCAGAACTAGCCGGCTTCGCTCGTGTCAATAATAAGGGTCCTCCCGGGTAAAATACATTAAAATGAAATAATACGACAATGATACGGAAATAACTGAGAAGAGTGCATTCCCGTCCACGAATCATTAAAAAGACCAATAAGAACTATAAATATAAATAAAATAGTCTTAATTACGTCTACTACTAACTATACCATAATAATATATATTCCAAACAAATATCAAAACATATTTTAAAATACAATTATTTGCTTAAAAGACGTCATTTACGACCTAACCCATAAATTGTGCCTTTATTGAAATTTTTCTTAACTTCTGAACATCATACAATTTCATTTTTCACACTGTAGAACAGGAAAAAGTTCTTTCAAATGAAATTTATTTGAAAATTGTATCTCAATTTTCTCATTTGAATGTATTTTAAAGTAATTTTCAATCATGGATATTTTTAAATTTGTATGCAGCCCAATTACGATAGATATACCTGTTTGCTGTTAATGCAATATTATAAAGAAAAGACATTACTATGAGTAACTCTAGCATCATATTGTTGGTGGCAACAACCTAACCCAACCATAAATTTAACTTTTACTGCAAATTGACCTTTAAACATCGCGCATTTTATTGTTCCAACGTCTAATAGAATACAAAAAGTACTTTCAGTAATATTTGTTTGGAAAGCTTTTCTCAATTTACAGATTGTTTATCTATTTTAAATTAATTTCCAATCACGAAGATTTTAAAAAAATATACCTGAAAGCCAATTAAGAAAGATATATCCGTTTGCTATTAATGCAATATTATGAAGAAAAGACTATGTGTAACGCCTAGCATCATATTGATGGTGGCAACAACTTAACCGTACCATAAATTATGCTTTTGCAGCAATTTGATCTCTAAACATCATACATCCGATTATTTCAACGTCTAATAGAAAAAAACACTTTCAGTAATTTGTTTGAAAAGTTTATCTCAATTTACAGATTTTTTATGTTTTTTAAAGTAATTTTCGACCTTGAATCTTTAAAAATATGCCTCCAACCCAGTTACAAAAGATTAACTTAATTGCTCAAAAACATTGTAAATAATTCAGTATTTGTTTGTTTTCGTGTACTTTTACATAACTAAATTGGCAAATTTCAGTATTTGTTTGTTTTCGTGTGGTTATCTCATTCCGGCTGCTTATAACTTGAGTTCTTCGGAAATAATTGTAATTCAACTTGCACTATGAGTTTTTCAGTTAAGGTTTTGGTGCGTTAATTAGTCATAGAATTATAGGGGAAAATTCTATAAACATGTGGAACCCGATTGTGAAAGATTAGTCTTTTTAAAAATTCCGAATGGATTTCATTGGAACTTGTATTGTTTGTTAGATAATTTTACACGGATGGTTTTAAAATACTGCATATAATTTTACGTTGCTTTGTTATAAAATTATGGAAGAAAGTTCAGGAGTCAGGTGATTCTGGAATAGTTTTACTATATAACATTTTGTTGTACATGCTTTGTTATAGAATTTGCTGAAATGTTCTATAATCAGGTGAAACCAATTCTGAATGATTAGCCTTTTAAAAAAGTCAGAAAATTTTTGAGGAATAGTTTTAGTATATTGCATATCCGTCTATCATTCCTTGACCAAATCCTACTGTAAATAATCAATTAAAAAATTAGGCCTTACACAGCCGAAATTTTGTCTTACACATTAGAAAATATAATAGCGCAGTTGATGATCGTATCGTTTTCAGCTATACGGAAGGACATTTGAGATAAAGATACATATTGCTTTAAAATGGAAGATCAAATTCACCCATATATTTGCTTTAATTAAAGATTGGTTGAGAATTTGTCCGTAGCGGGAGAAATGTGCTACTCAGATAAATAAGTGATCGCTAAAACGAAAATACCAAAAATACGTTTCCCTGTAGTTGTTGCGAAATCTAACAAATATACTAAGGGTTAAAAATATAATCGTGTTTCAAATAAAAAACGATTTATATTTATGTACTATTTACGGGCGGTATATCAGGCATCTTTAACACATGTATGTAAAGATTCATTGCCGATAATTTTTAAATAGAAACTCATATTTCCATTCATAAAATCCAAATCTGCAGCCGTGTTCAATCGTAATGTCAGTCATGAAATTTTGTTTAAAAAAGATAAAAGCTTAACCTAAAAAATAGTAGCTATAATTTCTATTTAATATAAATCGTAGAAAAATCGTATTTTATATAACCTTATTCGATATAAATCGTAGAATGTTATCACCGCATTTCAGGTATTAAAACATTTATCTAAATGATATAATTAAAGATACATCATTACAAAGAAATAGGAAATAAATTGTAACAGCCGGTTTTTAAAACCAGTTTGAAATTGTATTGACGAAATTGACGTCATATCTAGCAAACGATTTTTTTTATTATTATCTTTTTCCTTAATTGATATTGAAACGACTTCGTTAAAATAGATTTTTTAATTTCAGAAACATTCAAGTAAGGTACTACGTCATTTTAAAACATGCTTAGTTAAAGTTTTTACATAAATATATAAAAAAATGTGCATTTACTTCTTTGAATGACGTCAATTTCAAAAACAACAAAAATTTAGTGAGACAAACCGAATTCTTATTGGCTTATAAAACAAAATACTCGAGTTACCATTTTTTTTTTTGATATTATTGAGCAGTTTTTTAGATGTGTGGCAACAGGAAAGAATCTATTCAATTTGAAAATTTAAAAAGAGATATTTCTATAATGTTAAATTATGGTAGATGGTAGAAAAAAGGGATAAATATTGGTCGGATGATATTTTAAAGTAGACAGTGATCTTTCCCACGTTCTAAAACGTATGTGCATGAAGTTTCGTGCAAATCGGTCTAAAATTGAAGATTTGTATACCGGACATACATACAGAGAACGGCTTTTATATATATAGATTAAATCTACAATGATTAGATGAAATGATGTCATTTTCCATAAATTTTAAACCAAGACATCTATCAAAAATTTTTTTTTTGAAAATGTAAATAACCGCTCTCTTTTTGCTATAAATCACAGAAAATGTTAGCACTGAATCTAAACCAATACAACACTTAGCGATAACGTATAGCTATAAGATATGGCTGTAGTATACAATCGAAGAAGTAAGCAAAATATAGGAGCCATATGTTTACAATGAGTTTGATTACGCGTTGAAAAGATTTTATAGAATGTGACGTCATATCTAGTCTCTTTTTTTTCTTAAATTGTTTTCATAAAATTTGACTGTTTGTATTAAAATATATGTTTTATTTAAAAAAAAAATATTCAAATTGAGGTACTACGTCATTTCCCCGCTCTTATAGTTAAAGTTTTTATTTTATACACAAAAAAATGCGAATTTTCTGTTTAGAATGACGTCAATATCAAACACGCAAAAATATAGCAAGAAAATCTAAATTTTTATTGACAAATAGAAACAAAATACACGCGTTATCCTTATTTTTTTTCACATTATTGTGTCATTTTCTAGGGTGTGGCAACAGGAAAGAAACCTTTGAATTAAAACAGATTTAAAAAGAGATATTTCTATAATGTTAAATTATGGAAGTGGTAGAAAAAAAGGATAAATAGTGGTCTGATAATTTTTTAAAGTAGACAGTGATCTTTTCCACGTTCTAAAACGTATGTACATGAAGTTTCGTGCAAATCGGTCAAAAATTGAAGATTTGTATAAAGGACATACACACAGAGAACGGCTTTTATATATATAGATTTTGAACAAGTTGACTAATGTAGTCAATATGTTAAACAATAAACAGGACAGATCGGAAAAAAAGTTAAGCATTAGAAGTTATTATGAGTCGTAATCCTGTTAATGCAATATCCTCCATAAAGGATATTAGTTTTAGTGCTGCCATCTATTGTAGACATATGTAAATATTACTAAATTGTTCCTATGTGGCTTTTCTCTTTTAATATGAGACCAGAGCTTCCGATAGCGCTACAGCTCCGATAAAAAACAAACACATATTCTAAAAAATTGTAATGCACAATTCAAATGCGATTTAAATACACAGCATCTAATGATATCTGAGTTAGAATACTAAAACATTTATCGCACATATTGTTTATTATAGTTTACATTTTCTAGGTGATATTTTGGTTATAAATGATATATTCTAGAAAGGGCAAACTACTACTTAGAGTAAGCGCATGTATTTTTATGTCTGTACACTTTTTCAAAGGTAAAATATATATTTATATCTTATGGAGTGCCGCCTATAAGTGTTGGGGCTAAGTGGGGGCCGAATGCAAAACTTTTTGTGATTTCGTTCGTTTTTTTAGGTAAAGGAAAAAACCAATCTCGTTTGGGGCTTCAATGAGCAAGAACACTGCTAATTTGAACCAGATGCAGTCATGCATGGCCAGTGCTAATCTCAAGAGCTTAAAGGATTGGTAAATAAAAAAAATGAATTTTTATTTATTTATTTGTTTATTTTGCATTTTCTGAATGGTTGACATTTCATAAATCTCATTTTAAAATAGTTAAACTTTTAGAGAAGATGTGATGGTTCTTGCAGCAAATTACGCAAAAGAGCGGTACTTTCAGCGAAATTGTGAAGATGATTTTCTAGAAACAATGTAGACGATATCTAAGACCATACCTAAAATACTTCACCAGCGAATAAACCGATTACTTTTCTTTGTAATGAAAGCTTTTACCCACTTCTTTACCGAGGCTTTTATTTTTTTTTTCTTTCGTTTTTTATGAAAGAAACAAAATCAGTTTTTTTTAAACAAATACATTCGGTTTGTGATTTTGCCATTTTAATCATAATGGAAAAAAAGTCCTCTTCGTCAAGGACTACACCAGTTGGTTCCAAAGTTTTCATGTCTCGCGTACTCCTTGAATGTTTTCTAGGTTTTTCTAGAATTACTTAATCTGGCGTATCTCTGTATTTTTACTTGTCATGTATAGAAAAAAAAGAATAAATTCATCATTTATTTACATTTAATGTAACCGTACATGCAGCATGTCTTTTAACGGGACAGTTACATTTGTGTACACATGAATATTTAGAGAACAAAATTGCAGAAGTACAAACTTAAATGGTATTTAACGTACAGTAAAAAATGATAATAGTTATAAAATGTTTTATTATTAAATTTTTTCAAAATTAACTGTTAAATAATATAATATATTTATATTTATCAAATTTAAATAATATTCATATGAATATTTAAAGTAACACATAAATTTGCTTTAAATTTAAAGTTCGCTTCAAACAGACAATATAGATTTTTCTCGTAAATCCATGCCTGTAGAAAGGCGAAAAAGAGATACTTTTCGTCCAGAATCAAAATTATTATTTGGCAAATGGTACGCTGCACTTGAAAACCATCCTCATTTAAATATAATAAAATTTTATTAATCATTAGTTTAATAAGCAACACGTGTCAGCATGTAATCTATTATGAGGAAGAACATAACGCCTCCAAGTTCCCACTTAACCGCTAAAACAGTGAGCAGCAGTGTTGAATTCAGAGGCTGGCCCGGGGGCACCCCCCCTCCCGGAAGACTGTACTTATTGTAGATAAGGACAAAAACCGTTTTCGAAGAGAACGAGAGAATATCAAAGAAGCGATAATTTCTACAGGCATGGTAAAAGCGACAGAAGCATCAACCTAACTATACTTTTTTCACCAAGGTTTACGGCAGCAGCTTAAAGGTTTTCTTTATCTGTTGGTGGTAATGGCAATGGCATGGCCAGGATATAGGTCCAGAACCCAGCTGACTACCACCATTTTAGAAAAGTATTCTTTGTCTTATCTAAACACAGAATTTTCATCGATTAAACATGGCAAAAACCATTTTACAATGTTAGTGGTATCTGTAGCATTTGGACCCTCGCCCTTACTACGCCACTGGATAATGGGCCTGTGACCCGTGTGCTAATATATTAATCTGGTCCTGGAGAAAAAAATTATAATGCACTTAATTAGTTTTAACGACAGGTTGGAGGTGTGAAAATATTTTCATGACAGAAATTTTTTGACACATTGTCGACCAACAATTAAATCTGTGGAAATCTGGCTTTTAAAAACTGTGCCTCTGTTTTTCTTGAAAATCTTTGAAAAGTTGGTTCCCTAGGTATCTGTTTAAAAATTTATAAACTAGTAAATGTCTTACAATATATAGATTCAATACTTTTTCTTTTCTTCAATTTAACAAAATATTCTCATATATATGTCACATAGACACATATTCTTTCGGAAAAAAAATTATGCAAGTAACAAACATTTCATAGGTGTAACAAAGGATTCATGATCATGGTTTACATTTTTCAATAACGTTTGATTTTTAAAATTGAGCGACAAATCATTAAGAATTACTAGCCCCCCCCCCCTTTTTTTTTTTTTTGAAAAATTCGTCTGCTTTCCATATTAAATATGAGATCCTTTTAATAAATTTTTGACTTTTAAAATGAACACTATATTGTTTAAATATCATTTCATAAAGCGCAAATAGCATTTCAATTTAGTAAATAAGAAAATAATACGATAAAAGCACCATTATGAATAAAATCATAAAACGAAGTGCAATGAACATTCCACCTTGATTATCTCACAAAATACACAATATGAACATTAAAAAGTTCACCGTTTTACTTAAAAGTCGACGAAAATAATAAAATAGAGGTTACAAGTTAAAAATATACAATTTATTTAAAATTTCTTAGTATTTTGTCCTGCAGTTCCCGCGGCCAACAACAGAGAATAATTTTATAATTAATTCATTAATTAAAATTAATGAATTAATTATAAAAATATTCTATGATGGTGGCTGCGGGAAATGCAAGCCGAAAGTACTAAGATATTTTTAATAAATTGTACATTTTTAACTTGTAACATCTATTTTTTTTTCGTCACCTTTTAATTAAAATGATGAGCTTTTTAAAGCTCATATTGTATTTAGCACTACTATGTTTTTATATAGAAACATTAACATGTATTGCTCAATAGCTTTTTGTTCTTATTAAGTATTCTTAAAGACTTTGATATCTTTGCAAGCATAATATGAATCACTTCATTTAATAGTCTTAGATTCTTAATATCAGTAACCAATTTTTAAAGAATCTATTTCAATTTATTTCATCATCTCCTAACAGCAAATATTTCCAATAGTTATGAAAAAAATATCTTATAAAACATTATCAATTTTCTCTTGATATTTCCCATACTAACACTGGAATATGTTCTTAGAAACTTAAGGGGAGACAAAGCTGGGTGCAATACTATCGGAAATATGCGAGCTTTAACCCATTAACCGCTGACGTTGTGTTCACGCAACAGTCAAAATTATTGCTCATGGAATGAATTAACTATATTAGCACCACTATTCTAGAATTTTAAAAAATGTCTTATTTATATTGGCAGAAATTTTGCTACTTTAGTAAAGCGAAATTTACCTTACTGAATTTGTGGTGGGAAATTACTTTCAATAAGAAATTTGAAAATTTCTTCTTTATAGTTTTGGCGGTTAATAGGTTAAGACCCGTTTACTGAGAAACCACGCAACCGAATTTGATGAAATTTGGAATCTATATTCACTGGATTATGCTCAAAACTTATGGCAGACAGTTTTTTTTTTTTTTTTTTTTTTTTTTTAGACTAACACGTGTTATTTTAGAGCAATGGCAATTTTCAAAACTTTTCTAGTTTCAGAAATGATTTTTTCTGAAACTAATTAAGTTTTTTTAAACCGTCTGCCACATATGATCTTATATTTATCGTCTACCACCATATATCTTTTTTATCGAAATCGCTCGAGTTCTTTAGGATTTAATGGGTTTAGCTGAAAAGTACAATTTTTCCGAGAGCTAAAAATCTTAGACACCTCTAACTTGTGTGAACTTCATGCACAGTTTTATCAAACACATGAATTAAAGTATATATAAACATTTGGATAAAATTTAGTTACATATAATAAATGAGTACGATATGTTAGAGTAAAATTAATGTGAGTGGGCGTGGGTCCCAGTCGTGTGTTCTCTTAAGTTTTTAAAGAAAAGTACAATTCATAATGAAATAATTTTAAAACTGACGCAGTGAATTTTATGAGACATTTGTTTAGCGTAGTAATTGAAGATTCAAGAACAGAACACAAAAATTAAAGTCTTAGCAGCAATTAAAGTCTGCAATTTGTGCAGCTGATACCTGTGATCCAGAATCAGGATGCTTATTACAACACCAACTTAACACGATCCCGGTGGGCGATCTTGTGACGTCGGTCTTAGACGCCCCACAATCTTTTTCCCCAATGAAACTCTGACGTTTTCTTGTGCGTTAAAAAAAAAAAAAAAAAAAAAAAAAAAAAAAAAAAAAAAAATTACCTGTTACTTATTTTATTAATTTTCTCACTTCATGTTCTCTTTTTAAGGCAATTAAGTTAAACATTTATTTTATTTTTCATTTTCTTCCTATTTTGTGAGCCAAAAAAATATACGTTCTTTTTATTTATTATTATTATTATTTTTAATAAAGCAATTTGTTTAAACATTTCTAATCGAATAATTTTACCAAATACACATTAGTAGATAATAAACGTTTAAAGAGAAAAATAATAAAACATTAATGTATTAAAGAATTTATGTAAAAATATTACTAATAATTCTAGTCTAGATATATCTCATACAAAATATCTGTCAAAAATAATCTTTTTGTGAAAATGATTTTTTATCCTTTTTTAAAAAAAATTGTTAAAAGCACAATTTATTTTTCTAAGATGTTTTGCTGATGTTTAAATATAATTCTTTATTCCTTTATGAAAAGTAAAAATCCAACCAAATTTTGGAACATAATCGGCTTCATTTTTTATAAAAATAATTTATATATGCAACTTTTCTTCATTTATAAAACTTATTGAAAAAGCTGTTCTTATTATGTAGAAGGACATTTATTGCTTTATTTTGATAATCCCCAAATCTTCCTGCGTCTTTATTTGCATATTTTTTCACATAAGTTTACTTGCTTTTGGTACTATTGAACAAGATATTAATGCTTCTATCTGATTAAAGATTTTTGTAATTAGATAAATTCCAATTTTACCAATTACACATTAGTAAATAAAAATTTTAATATTTTACTAGAGATTTTATTTACACTAGTTAAATCACATGAATTAATGTTTAAAGAGAAAATTAACAAAATGTTAATGCGATAAAGAGTTTTTCCAAAAAGATTAATTAACTTGTAAATTTATTATTAATAAAAATTCTAGCCCAGATACATCTGATAAAAAGGTCTTTCAAAAATAACCTTTTTGCGTAAATAATTTGTATTTTCAACCTTTTTTGGAGGTGGGGGGGGGGGGGGCGAAATTGTTAAAAGTACAATTTATTTATTAATTTTCTAAGATGTTTGGCTCATATTTAAATAATTCATTCATTTTATTTTTTTTTATGAAATACTACTTTATTAATTTATGAAAATTATTACTTTATTAATTTATGAAAATTATTACTTTAATCATTTATGAAAATTATTACTTTATTCATTAATGAAAAGTTAAAAGCAAAAATGTTAAAAGTACAATTTATTTATTAATTTTCTAAGATTTTTTGCTCATGTTTAAATAATTCATTAATTTTTTTTTAATGAAATATTACTTTATTAATTTATGAAAATTATTACTTTAATCATTTATGAAAATTATTACTTTAATCATTTATGAAAAGTTAAAAGCAAAAATGTTAAAAGTACAATTTATTTATTAATATTCTAAGATTTTTTGCTCATGCTCATGTTTAAGTAAAATTTTTATTTATTTATAAAGAGTAATAATTCAAACTATTTTCGAAACTAATACTTTTATTATTCTATGAAAATTATTTATATTTCCATCATTTCTTCATTTATAAAAGTATTGAACAGTGCTCTCGTCATTATGTAGAAGGATATTTAATGTTTTAAGACTTTTTATTAATTTGCTATTTTCTAAGTAAAAACGGTTATTAATGTGTGCGAGTTTTTTTTTTTTTTTATGTGTGTGTGTTTGCATTATACTAAGCATATAGGAAAATTTAAGAAATACATTTAATTAGTATGCATTTTTCCAAAAAACTTTTGAAATACTGTCAACTCTGTGAAATCTGCACACTTAGGGACCAAGGGTTTTGTGGATTATACAATTTAGCGGATTATACATCGTCCTTTTGTTTACATTTTATTTTTTATAGTCTGGCTATAAATTAGGAGCAACTGTACAAAAATTACAATTACAATGGATAAGAAAAACACAATGTAACATTGGTTTAATAAATTTAATAATTAAGATTAAAAAAAAGTTAAATTATATATAGTTTTTATTGATTATTCATTATTTTAAACATTGACACAACACAATGGTAGTTTTGGTTTGTTGTCAATCATTTTTTTCTGTAGTCTATGAGCATTCATTACTTTTTGATCCAAGATAAAATTTTGTTACTCAAGGCAATTTAAATATTTATATCCAATGTATATTTAAATATTTATTCATTGGAAAATTGATAACAACAGCAACAAAAAAGAATGCATACCAAATTTAGCTTTTGAGTTGAACTTTTAATGACAATTTTCATTGTTTACATTCCAACATGTAGTGCGAATAACAGACATTTGTAGATTATACATCGGCGGATTTCACAGTATTTTGCGTGTAAAATATTTTTCAAAATTTTGCTTCTTTTTCTGTATAAACCGAACTTAAATCAAGATACAGAATCTAATTATTATTTTTAAATGTCATTTTTATTCCTTAAAACTACAATTGTTTACTTGTGCACGCAAATAACTTCTGTAGAAGTAGATATCATAATTATATAAACAGCATATGACTGCATTCACTTACTGTCCACTAATTCGCTTCCCAAAATCTTTCTTCAACTATTTGTTTTCCTGACACTAAGACTAAGAACCACTCCTCTAATCTTAGATTTTAGCAGCATACACCATAGGAGAGAAGGGAGGGGCACTACTAAATTCCTCCCTCAATTGTAATTCTAAACAAACTCCGCCCACTTCATTGGAAGAATGACATTGTCATGATTAAAATGTTTTGACGGCAGGTCATACAAACGAATGTGGCCAATTTCGCATTCCTTTTTTAGTCAGAAATTAGGAATAGTTATTCTTTAGTTCCTGAATGACAGACATTTTGTGATTACATGAAGGAAACATTTCGCTCAGAATTTCTCAATGAAAAAGGAAGGTCGCGAAACTGACAAACCTGACACCCAGTGAATGAAAGTCCTAAGATACTCCATGATTTCATTTAGGGATGGGTAGAGAAACGTGGAACAGGTTCCCAGGAACAGTTCCAAGAGAAAAAACGAAGGAACTGTTTCTCTTCGCCAAAAGGAACCGTTCCTTTCGAACTAAAATCCCATCTGTTGCCAAAGCAAACGTTGTCACATTTTTCTCTCACTTGCGATTGGTTGATGATGTCAAAAGGTTTCCAAATAATGAGAAACGTCATTAAAGTATCAAATGCTAGATGCCAGAAAAGGGAAAAATCGCCTGATTAACGATGCCAGATCTGAGGAGCAGTTAAGGAACATATCTTTGGGAAAAAAACTTCATGTTTCTGTTTCTCATCATTGCGCAGCCGCGGAAAAACGCAAGGAACAGATAGTGGAATGTGGAATGGAGCAGGAACACGAGCAGATCGAGAAACGTACTTCAGGAACATGTTTTTTTTTTTTTTTTGCTGTTTCTTTTTTGTTCGTATCCTTTTAGAAGTATTTTGCTTGGATGAGTGTGTGTGAGGAACGGTAGAGAGAGGGGGGGGGGGGGGGGCGGGGGTGATAAGAAGCTCTGGTAAGAAAGGAACTTTGTTGGGGCCAAGTTGAAAATTCAGTTTTCACTTTGACATGAGGGATAGAATTTGTCGGTCGCTGATAAATTAGACAAATAAAGGAAAGGGGAGAAGGTCTCTTAACCCTTTTTCTTACTGAAGATACGTCAGATTAAAGGTCTTTTGCATTTTCATAAATTTAGCACTATAATTTAATACGCATTATTAATGTAAGAAATAATTACTATTTTTTAACCATAAGGCATTTATTTTGTATTTAATACATAAAAATTTCAATTTACACATTTAATACACAAAAATGTCGATTTCTTTTTTATTGTGAGTATCGAATTATGATAATAATATTTCTTTTCGTTCTTAATATTTGTTTAACAAATGTATGAATGTTAATAGGCACATAAAAATCAATACTAGTATTAATAATAGTAATAATAAACATTTTCGTTTACATCTGAATGAAGGTTTCCAGTCCGCCCCCAACTCTAAATTTCTTACTATAACTAAAGATTATTTTTTAACTATTTTATAAACACGATTTTTGCGCAGCTGAATAGTAAGGATATGTTAAAATAGCAAAAGGAATGAGGTTAAATTAATGTTAATACAATAATAATAATAAAACAGCACTAGTAAGGTTATTTGTAAGGTAAAAGTTGAATGCTATTTCTAGAAAATGAACAAAACTCTAACGAACGAATCAATAAAAACTTTTAATTTATTAAGAAATCCACAAAGAATGTTTAAAAGTTTAAAAAATGTAATTTTAATTAAATAAGCAGCTCAATAAATGTTATTATTTAAATTCAGTTTTTAAATTTGTATTACAAAATATTTCAGCAAAAAATTTCATTTAAATCTTGAAATTAAAAGAATTAAGGAATATTGCTGTAGATTCTTAAAAAGGGTATTTAAAAAAACTGTAATCGAACGGTTTTTCCATTTTCGATAAATGGACTACATCGTGAGCTATTAGCTATTGTTGTATCATGATGGTAGTTTTTCCTCTTCTCCGCACCGTCGCGTCCGGAAATTCGGTTAAAGATATCAAATTCGCAGAATTTTCTGAAACACCTACCTTTTTATTGAAAATGGGGGGAAAAACCATTCGATTTGCTAATTTATGAGCAAAAGTACCTAGTAATTTTATGCGTTTGCGAATAAAAATGAAATGAAGAATGTGTCAGAAAGAACACAGTTTAGATTTGAGAACAGACTTAAGAAAATCAAGAAAGTATACATGAGGTCAGATATTTTTTAAATTCATATAGCTTAAAAAAAAAAAAAAAAAATAGTTTAGTTAAACGAATTGTTCGGGAAAAATTCATTATACATTATGAGTATATTCTGATTTTCATAGACATCTGGTAGAAAAATATAGTTTATTATTAGTATTGTATTTATAGAATTTTAATTATGATGACCAATGAAATCAAAAGAAAATATTCCTTAAATGCCTTTTTTATTTTGGCTTTTCTTGAAAAATAAAGATATTTTATCATGAGTTGTTTCATGGATTCAAGTCAATTACATAAACAATTCTTTAGAAGATTTCACAAAAATAAATAAATAAATAAATAAAATGAATGCAAGGAAGAAACTGCATCCAGTTTGAAGTTAAAAATCTTTCTTCATGTATTCACTAGAAATATTTCCGGTGTCAGCTTAATAATGTATGCTAAAAAACTTTGAAGCAGTGCCAGATGTGGTCTTAATTAATCGCTATCGGAATTAAGGTTTACAGAAGCAGCTACTAAACACTGAGAATATTTGCATTTAAAGAGTTCCTTAGATTCTATTAGAAACAACATTGAGAAGTTTTTAAACGATTTTTTTTATGCAATTTTGAAATACACAACCAAGGACCAACACAACCAACACACACAAAAAAAAAAAAAAAATCACGGTGGCACTAGATTTTGATGTTATTGGTGTCGGTGTTATTTATAATGGCCGATTATCTGCACGAGGGATATGGGCCCGAGGGAGAGTACCCTCCGTGGGGGTCTTTCTAAGGGAACCTAACCCGTATTTACGTATGGAAACCCAAGGTTAGAAGAAAACTCAGAACGATTAGGCCGACGAGCGCGATTGGGTTCGAGCACAGCCCCTCCCGCCTATCACCTTCGAGAGCAGAGCCTCTCGGCCACTGGTGGGGCCGCACTAGATTTTGGAACGAATATGTCTGCCATCAATTGCCTAGTCTGTTTTTTCTTTAAATCGGGTATATACACATGAAATAGAACTTTGAAGAATTAAATCATTTTATTATCTTTTTTTGTCGAGGTTCCCCCCCGCTTCCCGCCTTCCTAGAGCCATATCTCAATTCTTGGCATTATTTTCAATTTTTAGCTTGGTAATTTTAATAAGAAGTCTCAAAAATTTTAGTTTATCTAATCCTATTAGTTTAAAAGTTTAGAACTAATAAGTTTGAAAAAAGGTATTTCACGGAATTTATTTATTGGATTATCTTAAAGCCAGTTTCGAGTCACATGCTAACATAGTATTTATCGCAGTTGTTTTAAATATTGGCCATGGTGTCCATTTTTACATTACTGAAAATATTATTAAATGTATTTTTCTTTAATTACAGTAAACTCTGTCTAAGGCGGAATCGATTGGGACTGAGAAAAAATTCCGTGGTAGACAATATTCCGGCTTATGCAAAAAAGCTCCCCCTCCTCCCCCCCCCCCAAAAAAAAATAAATAAAATAAATAAATATCCCTCGAAGATGATCACCTTTCATTGATTTTCCTGACTCGAAAATCGGTTGAAAACTGAAATTCGGAAAGATCTTTTGTCTTTATAGATAAATGAGAAACGCTATTCAATTTCTTAGTACTGCTGTAATACATGCGAATTGGATGTTTACACACACACACACAAACAAAATAAATAAATAAATAAATAAACTTCGAGAATGAGACAGAACGCTGTAACTTTGAATTTGAGTACAGCCTTAAAGTATAATATATTGTACTTTCTGAAATATGTATTTTGATGAATGCTCATTGTACCAGAAATATTAACTTTAACTTTTAAATTTTGCAATTTTGTATATGAAAAAATGGCATAAGTATAAACTCCTTAAAATTTAAACAGTTTCTGTTCTTTTCGATTAACTTTTTCAAAGTGTTACGGAATTTAACTAACATGCTCGACATTGAGTATTTAACTTATCAGTTTTAAAGTTTAATAAACAAAATGCCTTTAATTTTTTAATTATCATTTTTTCCGACTTGTGTAAAATTTTGGTTTCGGTGGGACCATAAAATCCTTTCCGTTTCCGCGTTAGACAGATTCCGCTTTATGCAGCATGAAATAATGTAATTTTCTATGGGTTCGCCGGGACTTGAAAATTTTTCCGTGGTAGACAGATTTCTGGCCTATACAGAGTCCGCCTTAGACAGAATTTACTGTATTTCATTTCTTTTTCAAGCAACATCCTCTTCATTTTTTGTATAATCAAAATTTCCACTTGAAAACTCGAAAGTAAAAAAAAAAAAAAAGAAAAGAAAAAGAAAAAATAATGTGATGTATCCAGATTTTTTTTGTATCAGAAACCCTCATTGCATTAAACTCCCTTCCTCAGTGTTATGTATTCAGTAAAGAAAAGACAAAAGACGGCTTTTTTTGTAATCCCTGAAACCGAACAATCAATCAATGCTCTGTCTGTTACTACAACAGTCCCAGGAACAGGTCTTGGTGTCTTCGTTCCTCTTCTCGTTCGTTACGAGATCACGTGACCTGTTCCTTTGGAACAGGTAAAAGGAACAGTTCCAGGTTCTGAAGGAACGGTTACGGTTAGTTTTTCAAAAGGAGCAGGAACGCCCATCCCTAATTTCATTTAATAATCCAGCCGCGTATAACGGCTGATTTTTTTAAACTTATATTTCAATACAATAAGCTAATGAATAAAAGAATTGCTACATATTAAATTTACATTTTATTCTTATTATTTTACGGTGTGAGTTTTATATTAAAATATATATAACTTGTACTTATTTTTAAGTTATGTCTGTATGAACACACCTTCCAATAGAATAAAATAAACATAATAAATATTTGTAATGAGACATGTGAAGAGAAGATTTATTAATATGTCTTGAAACTAGATTTTTCATACTACTGCATGCATTTACTGTTAGCAAATCATGAAATAAATTGATTTTAACGGATCAAATGAATAAAATTCATCAATAATATGGAATAAATAAATTAACTTATTTTATTTTTGTAATAATTTGGTCTTTTATTAATATATTTTATTTTAAAATTATTATTTCAAATTATTCAAAAAGCGATTACTAATATTAACTCTTTGACTAGAGATGGGGAAATATAAGTCCCAGGGAACTATTTTTTATTCTATTCGAATCAACTTTTGACAAATAATCTCTTCCATATATTTATATTAGGATATTATTAAGTAAAATCCACCACAAGGAAAATTTCTGAAACCAGAGTTCGATTGAATTTAAATGCAGTCTCAATTTACATATTAAATTCAAGGTTCGCACACTCCTTGAAATTTCTAAGTACTCTAGCACCAATATTAATGATATGAAAATTACATTTAAGGTTTAAAACACAGTATTCGCAATCACCGCCTTTATTCACAGATTTTTGCAACCTTTTTTCCTGCAGTGAAATAATCGAAAAATACTGTTAAAATTTCATGGTAAAATTGTACAAACCATGAATATTTTTTAACAATTATGCTTTTATTGTATTATATAATTATGAAATTTAAATTTGATTTTGGCTTTCTGAAGTGATATTTCAACAATATAATATTCCTTATTAAAGACAAAAAAGGAGAGAAAAAGAGCTTAATTATTTTATTTATTTTTATTAAAAAATATATAATAATAAAAAGCACCGACTAAACGTCACGCGCTTGGTCATGATTTTAACACTTTATCTCTTGTCGGTACTTATAAGTACCATTAAAATAACTTGTTATAAAATTAATTTAATACACCGTTTAGTACTAATGCAGTTTAGAATGAGTTATAGATGCATTACTTTATCGTGTTCCAAAAGCATTATTGGTAACACAAAACAGAAATATTTTTAAAAGGTTGATATTTTTGCCTTTGCATCTTTTCAGCTTTCTTGGCATTAACCCCTTGAGGGGCGGTGGGATATATTTTATCCCACCTACGATTAATGAAGATTTACATCAGAAAAAGTATATGAAATTTTACTTTTCTAACTTTGGTGGAAAAAAGACTCAAAATTGCTTTTCCTTATTTTGAAATAAAATTTTTCTACTTTTCCGGAGGGAATTCAGCATTACACAAACGTAATTGATTGCCCTCAAGGGGTTAGGAGGGGGGGGGATTTTTCAATTCGGAAATATTGCTATATTTCTATTGTAAGAACATTATATTTGTACATATCCCAATTCTACAAAATACTAAGAAAAATATTTAAAATAAAACATTTGAGTGGGGTTATAAATATTGCACAAAATCCTTATGCATTCAGATTTAATTAATAATCCTAAATCCTTCAATCCTTCTAAAATCCTTGTAAAATTTATTAAATGATTATGTAAATCTTCTAATGTTGTTTGAAAAATTCACGAAAAATGCTTTAGAAGATGAAATTTTCATGAATTCATAATTCAGCACATAAAGAGTTAAAAACAAACATAATTGACTAATCTGAATATTGGTTTAGTTATGAATCCTTAGTTAAAACTATTTGATATTTCTTCTATATTTTTTCCACCTAAAGAATCTGTGTTCATTAAATTTAAAAACTCCTTATTTTCGTCTTGTTTTCGTTCTAAACTGAGCACTGTGTTATGAATCCTTATTTAAATCTATTTGATATTTCTTGCATATTTTTTTATTATGAAGAATTTATGTTTATTAAATTTAAAGATTCTCTATTTTTGGCATATGTGGGCAGTAAAGTACACCCCATATGCAGAAATATTTTGTTAAATTGTAAAAAAAACCTGTTACATTAAATCCAGGCAATTTAAAACATTTACTAACATTAAAATTTGAAAAAGAGACATATGAAGCAACATTCCACAGCGTCTCAGAAAAGAAAGGAGAGGGGCGCAGTTTTAAAAACCCAGGTTTCATATTGATGGTGCTGTTTATGACGGCCAGTTATCTACACGAGGGATATGGGCCCGAAGGAGGGGGGGGGGGGGGGTATTAGTTTATATATCAATGCTTATGATATGCGCGCGTTTATTTAAAAGGTCTACAAGTAATTTTAATAATGTCAGAAGCATTTAAATTAATTTAAAGTCTTTAGTGTCAGCTCAAGGCGACACCAGGACTGTGGAGATTAAAGTCAGTAAACTTGCACGTTACTTTAATCAGTGATATGAATATCGCTTACACTTTGTACATATCAATAAATCCTTTTATTTAATATTTATATTTTAATGGTGTTTAATACTAAAACACTTATAACTGAAAACGTACTATTTTTAAACGCTTAAAAATAATATAAAACGTATGAGTATTTCTATTTCGTACATTATAATTTTGATATAGCTGAATGATGATGAAAATTTTTCATATATTTGAAAATCTGTTGATTCATTTTGGACTTTTCAGACAGGGGGTGGGGGGGAAGTGAATTTCTTTGAATTAAAATATGTTTTATTATTTAAATATACCATTGAAAAAAAAAGAAAAGAAAATGAAGAGAAAAAGAAAAAAAAAAGAAAGAAAGAAATCGGAATTCTGTATATTTAATAGTTCAACAATATAATATGATTGTTATTGATTCCGGTGGCATTTTTGAGAAAATTATTTTTTTAAATATTCAAGAAAATATTTTTTTTTCTTAAATATTATTAATTTTTAATACTGTTTTGCAGAGGAAATTGTTAGTAAAGCTGTTTTATATCAGAAAAAAAAGAGGAAAATGAAGATTGTGTCAGTGCGATTTTTCCCGTGCCGTTCGGTCCCACCAGTGGCCGAGAGGTTCTGGCCCCAAAGCTGGTAGACGTGGAGTACCGGGCTCGAACACAATCGCGCCCGTCTGCCTAATCGTTCGGAGTTTTCCGTGGTTTTCTTCGAACCTTGGATATCCTTGAGTAAATACGGGTTAGTTTCACATATAAAGATCCCCACGTAGGGCATCCCTCCCCCATCTGGCCCATATCCCTCGTGTAGATAACTGGCCGTCATAGACAACACACTCCAGTGCGATTAGCAGCTGCCGAGGATTTGCATCGCTTTCCTGTTATTCATTCCATTCTACTATGTGACGGGGAGGAGGGGTAAAGGTCCCAGGCTCCTCGTAAACAACATCAGATGGTGCCCGTACACGTTCATTTACTCGACTATATCTAACAGACTGTTATCAACAATGTGAAAATTTAGTATGCATTAGAAAAAAATGAATTGTAAGATTTTTTTGTTTGTTTTCGGATTGACTATAAATTTAGAAACTATGAAGGGTGAGGGTACATTTGATTGGTTCATAAGACAAGACTATAAGTTCTTCTGCGCAATTCTTTGGAAGTACTATAATGTGGATTGAAGATACCTTTTTTTATTTTTTTTTAAATACTTTCCCATGTTTAAGGAAGTCTAAAATTATCTGAACTTATCTAGATCTAGGAAATTATTTGTTTGAGCTGAGAAAGTTCAGAGAAATCAAACATAAGAATGAATGTCATCTATGCTTTTGAAGACATTCGTATAAAAAAAGTAATAATAATATTTGATGTTTAAATCGATTAATCAACATCGACAGATGGTTTACAAAAGCAAGGCAACTTTTGTAGGAACATCAATATAATTCATTAATTCAATATCGGCTGCATGAGCTGTCGGTTTCCATGAATTGTTGATAGATTGATTATTATTATTGCCCGTAAGGTCAGACATCTATATTATGATTGCAATATATGAAAACACTCAGCAAATATTTAAAAGAATTTTTTGTAAAATTAATGTTTTGCTTAATATATTTTTTAAATAATGTTGAAAATGCCTTAATTATAATGCGTAAAAATAAATGCTTTATGGCTAATTTATTATTCATAAAGCATTTTTTTAAAATTAAACTCGCACAATTCTTAATAAATGAAAGTATATGTGTTTTCAAAATTATAAGTTTCATAAATCCATAGCTTGAGTTTTAATAACCTCATTCTAATTTCCGATTTTTAAAAAATATTTGATTTGATATATTTATTATTTTATTTTCATCTTAAATTCGAATAATTTAAGTGTTATTAATTAATTTATGAAATATTTATTGAATTTTTTTTAAAAAATGATAAATATCTATATTAATACTACTTGTACGTATGAATAACTTCTGTCATAGGCAAAATATTCAAATTATTTGCAATATTTTTCTATTTCAATGTGAATCATGTTTTCTACGTACATTTAAATAATTGAATGACAATTCTGTAGTTACAGTCTCAGGACTTGTTTTTATCCGCATAGTTGCACGGAATATTTGTGGATTATTGTAGATATTTCAAACTTAACTATAAGCCAGTGAGCACACGCTCTAGGTGTGAGATTCCCAGCGTGCATAAAGTTTTTATTTTGTCAGCAATACTTTCAAATAATTATTGTCGCGTTATGTATTCGCAGACAATTGTCACAGCTTCTTCAGTAAGTAAGTCGAAGAATATTCTTCGTGAAATACAGGAGATAATTGTTATAAAAGTACACACTTATTGGCACTTAATATCTTGCCGATGTGCTCCCGCCTTAAGATATCTCGTTATAATTAAATAGTCAATGAAGGGGAAACATAACACCTTTTTACCGTTTTATTTGAGATAGTACGCAATTGAATATTCAAAACAATATTTCTTTCCTTGCTTGGAATCCTTGGAGGTGTTGTTATGTCTGTTTCTGTTTCAGCTATCAAAACGGAAGTGTGAATTTAAGAATCCCAAAGTGGCTGTTAATGAGGGTCAAACGAGAAAATAACTTATAATACTCAGATTAAAGAAAATGCAAAACAAAAACCTGGAATATTTTTAAAATTCCAGATTACAATGAAACTTCTGAATTGGACTGAAAAACTTGGAAACTTGGAAAAACTGAATTAGAAAAAAAAAAAAAACCCTTAAGCGATTGTTCTGAAAAACAATATATTCTTAAACATTCAATGATGGAAAATGGCTTACATTAAAAAATTATAGTTATATTTATACAAAATTGGTCGCCTACGGTTCATGTGATGTTATGAGATGAACTGATGTATTATATAGAAGAGAATTTCCTGAAATTTTGCATTTTTTTTCTACAAAGTAATATCAGAAAATACAGAAATATCATCATATTACTGGTCGAATGGAACCTTTTGCACCGTTGTTATCATTCTTCGAAAATTGTATAAGCCTTTTGTTACCTTTATATATATATATTTACTGCCGACTCTACCTATGAGTTAACTTTTTGATGTTGTGGATTCCCTGGTCTACCAAAATCTGCACCCCCCCCCCCCCTCAGCTCACCACGTAGACATTCAATTAAGACAATAATCACTAATTTAGCCGTTTAGTACACAAATCAATTAACTCCATCAATTTAAAATGTTCAGTATAAACAGTTATTGTAACTATATAATATTTTGTCTCGGGATATTTTGACTGAACTCATTAATTTTCTTTTAATCAGGGGTAACTTTTTATCACTGTATAAATATTTAGAAAATTTTCAATGTTCCGTTGTTTAACACGTTCACGCCGGCGCGGTGGGTCACACTCGACTGTCTCAGAGTTGTCAAGTCTCCGGCTTTTTGCACACCACTGTCATTATAGAGAAAATGTTGTTCCTTTAAAGCGCTCAATTGTTTTAATTAAATAAAACAACATTTTCTGTACTAAAATACTGGTATCCAAAAGGCCAGAGACTTTCCAGCTCTGAGACAGTCGAGTGTGACCGACCGCGCCGGCGTGAACGTGTTAAGAAAAACGCCTCTGAAAATGGAGTTAGTCGGATTGTCTTCCGAACGCCTCAATTAATATACCAATGCAAAAAAAAACTGGATTGGCCCTATCACCTTTTTGTGATCTGCACTACGCCCCTTGCTGTTTTATTTCAATGCTTCTCCGCCCATCGTCCTTTGATTTACATTCATTTGGATTTTGGAACATGAATGAAAATCTAGGAAATTTACTAGCGGAGAATGGGGTGGGAGGGGGGCATGCTGCGGAGTTTGTGTTAAATATAGGCGTCGAATATGTTATGTCTGCACATTTACATGCTTTAAAAAAATTGCTAGTGGAAAGGGAAGTGTCACTCAGTTGACCCAGCAGGGATTTCCAACAATTCAACCGCTGAGCAGAGAACTACCACTGATTACGTATAACTCTTATTAACGAAAAATATATATATACGGCGATGGAAAAAGCAAAGATTACTCATTGGAAACAGTAGTAAATCTGTTTTCCGTCGGTGAGTTCTTGGAAACTCCAGAAATGAGGATTGCATTAAAAAGTTTTCAGGCAATAGGGGGACAAATCGTTTAAAAGACTTCATAAAAAGGAGACTATTTAATTCATTTGTATGTTTTGTATGTAAAAAATTATACTTATTAGTTACACAAAATTGATCATCTACTGTTTGTGTGTTTTTATAGCATGAACATTGAACAATCGAATTATATAGAAGAGAATTTCGTGAAATTTTACAGTTTTTCTACGAAATACTATGCAGAAAATATAAGGGATATCATCATATCCTAGTCGTATGGTACGTTTTGTCACATTTTTATAATTTTGCGAATAAAAAGTACGGGTTATTCTTTTACTTTATTTATTGGTTTATTCACTTTCGGCTGTCTGTACTTATGTTTTAAATTTAGGTTTTTAAACTTTCTACCGTTGTTGCTTCTCTGAGCATTAATTCAGTTGAAAAAGCATTAATTAATTGTATTAAGACAAAAACTATGAATTAATGTAACAATGAAAACCGAACACGAAATGCATTTAATGTATTTATTTTTTGTCCTACTACTGGTATATGTGAAACTTTTGCTTCGAAAAAAAAAAAAAAGAAAAGAAAAAAAAAGAAAAAAAAAAAGCACCTATAGTTAATTTTGATAGATTGAATATTAAGAAAAGACTGAAAAATTTGGGATAGGGCATTAAAGTATCGAGAATAAAATCATAGCATTATAAGGAAGAATGAACATATGTAATACACTGTGGGTAAAATAAGAAGCATTAAAAATATTTAATTTTAATGAAAAAAAAATTTAATCTAAGATAAATAAATTGAAATTAAACAGTAAGAACGTGTACAGTCAATCAGGGTAACTTTGATCCGCATTTTCTCTATTTTCACATGCCACACTCTTATTTGAAGAATATTGTCGCAACTAGGGACGTAAAAGAGAAGAAATGATCCTAAATTATTGTTTGATTATAAAAAAAATAAGGAATAATAAGGATAAAAGCAATAAAAAATGGATTTTTAGCCTGGTTCAAAGTTACCCAGCCATTTAGGGTAACTTTGCACCATATGGTAATTTTTTATATAAAATAATTAATTACAAAAAGTATTGTAGTCAGGACAACTTTAAACACCAAAAAATGTTTTCAGATATGTAAAGACTGCGAATTTACATTTCCCAACATCAAAAGATTTGTATAATTTATGATATTACAACAAATATCAGGCATAAGAAAAGTGGAAGAAGAGAACCATGAACATTTAGAACTTAAAAAAACCTGTTTATTGTTCATATAAAACATAAAAATGCAGTGAAAAACAATTTTCAAAGTTTTAACTCTATAATATATCCATAGTTACAGTAATACATACAAGTACTAGTATTATTCAAACAAGAATAAAAAACGTCAAACGTATGAAATATCAAATTTAAGTAGCTCCGCCCCTAATCACTCCTCTAAATGAATTTTATGTATTTTATACATATTTGTAAAAATATTTACATGTCATATCTAATGCACACTTTCGGCATTTATATAAAATATACGTGCAAATATGGGAAATTTTCGACAGTAGCACCTATAATCAGTAAATTATAAGCATCAGTGTAACTTTGAGCCGGCTCAAAGTTACCCTGAAAATGTGGTAAAATGCTAGTGCCTTCTTATTTTACATTTTATTAACTATTAATAAATAAATAATCACAAAATATTAACACATTTACAACATTTAGATAATAGTATGTCTGATAAATAAGGATATTGTTACTTACTATGAAAATTTAATTGGATTACAACAACTTCAAAACAGCATTCAAAATTAACTTGAAAACAGTACTTCACAAAAATAGTTAGATGATGCAATTAATTGCGCATAATGTTGCTAATTTATTTTCTAAAATAAAGAGTAGAAATCCCAGTTTAGAATCTTGCCAACAGAGCACAGTTCTGGAGTTTATTTAGTCTTTTAGAGTAAAAAATATTGAAAAATAGGAGGTGGTGCAAAGTTACACCCCGTGGTTCAAAGTTACCCTGATTGACTGTAACTTAGTTCAAAACGCCTGACAAGTTCTTACGGCTCCCTTGTGTGGAAAACTGCCCATTTTAAATTCCAGTAGTTTAACTCAGTGCTCCTTATAAGAGAAAAAAGAAATAAAGGTTTATTGTTTAATTACATGAATCACCCCTCGTGAGTTTCAAATATCTTCCTGACGAAAAAAAATGATCTTACAAACAAAAAAGTGTAGTGCTGGTTAGCATATCTAAAACATTAGTTGTTAATCAAGTAAACATGCGAAATAAAATTTTGCATTTATTAATTGTATATTAAAAAAAAAAGAAAAAAATACTTGCCTTATGTACAAAGAGTTGATTAGCCCTATTACATATTTCTTTCATTTTTGCCACATCCCTTGAGGTTTTATGTCATCTGTTCCTTACTATTGTGATTTACATTCATATATAACATTCATGTATAACATAAATGTCAATTCAAAAACTTTATTACGAAAAATAGAAGAATCATACTACGTAGTTCGTATTAAATTCCAGGGTAAAACGTGTGCGTAAATTTTCATACTTTAAAACAATCTGGTGGTAGAATTGGAAAAATCACTCCATAGACTTAAAGCAAAGATTTCCAACAACTCAATCGCTGGACGGAAAGCTACCACTATATACGAATAGTCATATTATTCTTATTAATTACAAAAATACTGCCATGAAATAAACAAGTATTAGGAAACAGTAGTAGATCTGTTTTCCGTGCTTAAGTTGTTGGAAACTTCTGAATTGAGGATCATATTAAAAGTTTTCAGGTAATAGAGAAATAAATCTTTTAGCAGATTAAAAAAAAATAACTCGTATAATTCATTTATATGTTTTTAACTAACCTTTTTCCATACAACTCTTGGGCAGAATCTCCGATTATCATGTTTTTTGCTTTCATAATAATTTATGAAAACAGTATTATATAGGGGAAAGTGGTCTAAAATGATCCTAGAGGGCAAAATGATCCACATAGGTTTTCTTCCGGACAGGTCGCGCTATCTACAGGGTAACACATAAACTATTTGTGCCACGTGAAGAAGAAGCAATGGCGGTATTCAAGTGATCGCAGTACTACGCGTCTGAAAAGAATTCTTTGAAAAAGTGGTTTTTATAACATGTGTTATAAGATAAGCACTAACTTTCGTATTTATTTAGATATTCTGTCTTTCATGTACAGAAATATGACTTGGTTTACTTAATAGAGTATGTTTTTAGATCTGAATTACACTTGCTAAATTTGTTATGTTTCTCGGCGTCATCCAGTTATATGGCCTAAAATAGACGGCCATGTTGCCGGGTAAAATGGTACATTATGTGGATCGTTTTACTATCATTTCATTGGGTGAAGAAAATCCGGTACCGCGTCCTAGCCATCATGGGAGCCAAATGTGTGACCGCCCCAAACCTTTCCCCTTGAGCCCATGTCATAATTTTCAAATATTCCATTTTATTGCTTTTTCAAAATTATTTGTGACACTTTTTTACTTAAAAATTTACTTGAAATAAATTATGTATACTATTTGATTGCAAAACTTATTTTATTTCATTATGTATTGTCACAATTACTTTTATATCCTTTATTTTGCCGATAAAAAGCAATTTACAATTATTTTTGAATGAAGTATCATTTTGCCCTTGGGTGAGGCATTGCTGCCAACCTTTACGCTTTTTGGCTACCACTAAAATTTAGTACAGATTTTTGTCTTGATTAATCATTTGGTTTCAAAGATTAAATAAGACAATACTCACTATAAAATTTTAGTGGTAGGAAGAAAGCGTAAAAGTTGGCAGCTATGGTGAGGGTAAAATAATCCTTTGGACACTTTTTCAAAAATCTATTTTTTTCATTACTCAATTTGGGTTTAAAATATTATTAAAATATGTTTATAATGCAAAATATAGTGTAAAACATATTTGCATAGGGCTAAAGTTTCATTTTAACAATTATGTTATTTTACACAAGTTTTCCCTTTAAGGGGATCATTTTAGACCACCTTCCCCTACTAATCTTTATTGAATACAAATCATGACAAACGCATTTTGATACATGTATGTCTTACATCTTACAATAATGAGAAACTGTGTGAAAAGGCTCATATGAGAACTGAAGAACCTTTACTAAAATCAAATTTTCTATTCCAATTTTTTTTCTAAAATTTCTACCATGTTAGTGGTAGAGAACTTGTAAATGAAATTAATTTATATCTGTCATATACATGATAATGTTATAGTAAACTATAGAATGAGTCTTAGGTTTAAAATCCCACATTATTTGCACATTGGCTCTGTTTGTACTCTTTTTTACTCTAAATGCACTTAAGGCGCGCCACACACCAAGGAGACATGCAACAAAAAAGCGTGAGGCAGGCAACAATTTCACCCTGTCAACAAAGAAAAAACCGGTTTGAAAAGCAAAAATTGCCTCCTGTCTCACAATTATTGTAGCATGTTTCTCTGGTGTGTGGCGCGCCTAACACCTACTTTCAGTACCAGATTAACACTAGAACGCCAAGAAATTTTTCGCAAGTTTCATAAAAATATTGATACCAGAATTTTTATTTAAAACTATTTGATTTAAGGTGATTTAACTTTTAGCGTGACTTAACTTTTGATTTAACGTAAATCTGTGTGGTTAAAATTTAACTTATTTTATGAAAGAATTTCTGGTTCCAGTTGACATTTAATAATATAGTCGGAGTCGAATCGACACCTTCCGGGAGTTCTAGTGTTAAGCTGTCTTTAAGTGCTTAACCCCTTAATTCTCGCTGCCGTCAATATCACGGGCTGATGTGTCGTTCGTTCTTTCTCATGCCCGTCATATTTCCTGGCTAGATATTTAATTGCTGGGGAAACTTCTGAAACCAGAAAAATGTAACTGGCATTTCCGAGTGAAATCTTTGAATATTACCGTTTATGTTTGGTTTTTGACGCTGATTGTGATGTTGCACATTCTATTGTTTGTTTAAAAATATATCACACTCAAAAAAATTATTAATAATCAAAATTTAATGTGTATATAATATTTCAAATATTATTTGGTAAAATATTCGTGATGATCATAAATAATAATCTAAGACGTGAAAAATAAAGATCATATTCGTATTTACCCCTTAACCTACAATGACGGGAATAGTCCGCGTACGATGATCGAGCCAAATGTAAATTATTCCTACCACTAAAATTTCAGAGTAAATATAGTTAAATTTAATCGTCGAAATTCCATGATTAAAGAACACGAAAATCTCTATTAAATTTTATTGGTAGCTATGGATTTGCCAAACCGTGGAGCTGTTAGACGTAAATCGTAGGTTAAGGTGTTAATTTGTATGGTGTAAAACAGGGGTGTCAAATTGCGGCCCGCCGGATACCACTAAAATTTTAAAGAAATAGTTGACAAGTTGAATCATAGCAATTCGACGATTAGATAAAGCAAAGATAACTGTAAAATTTTAGTGGTATCCGGCGGGCCACAGTTTGACAACCCTGGTGTAAAACAAACATTAAGACACAGAATTCATGATGGCTTTTCTACAAATGTGAATTTGCCTATAACATCTTTTTTTCCGCCTTAAGGGGGTCCGGGACACAAAAATCTTCAAAGTTTCATTTTTTTTATTGGATTAAAAATTTCTCTGCCGTTTTCTGCCTTAAATGATGTTTAAATCATGTTTCTATCTTAATTAGAACAGGAAATATTAATTTTTTCGTATTGGTTTGTTTTCAACATCTGCCTTTCAAGCTATGGTTGTCAAGGAAACGAGTTCTTGTGAAGTTGCGTTTTTCTTCGTGATAGGTTTTTTCACCATTTCTCATATTTAAAGTCTTATAACTCGAGAACCGTTAAAGATACAGGGTTGAAACTCGGAACATATCTTTTTCAATTATTTTACTTTACTTTTGAGCCAGCATATTTGAAAAAAATATTTACTTTTGTAAATATGATTTTTTTTAAAAGTTGCACCACTTTTTTTGTAATTTTTTCGTTAAATATTTTTAATTTTTTTTAATTAATATTTTTTAAAATGCTAGCTCTAAATTAAAATGCATATATTTCTGTTTATTTAAATGAAAAACAACTTAAATTCTACAAATAATATTTCGAGTTATAACGATTTTAAGTTATACCACTTTTTTCATAAATTTTAAATTTAAAATTTTTTTGAAAAAGCTATGAGAAGTTTTATCATTTGATTTTGTTTACAAATGATATGGTTAACCATCACAAAAAAATTCAAAATTTTAACTCAATAAATAAATTTTTTTTGAAAATATACCCGGACCCCCTTAAAAAACTAATTGCATATTTTATTTAGAAACTTTATAAATATTCAATTTCTGTAATAAAAAATAGGTACTTTTTTTTATGGTTTTTCCAAATATTAAGCGATTCTGAAAGGGTTAAGCAATTAAAGTCTCGAGACTCTCTTTCTCATCGGCGATTTTCAAAACCATACATTATCTTGCAAAGATTTTAATTTAAATTTTAGATATAGAGCAGTCCAGTAACTCATAGTGAAACAAAATTGATTAAAAAAGTGCATCACTTAAATTCTGAAACCTAAAAATTCAACTTATCTTTATGACTTGAGATTTCTTAAGCATAAAGCTTAAAAGGGGGAGGGGGGTGCAAAATGGGGCCTCTAATTATATAGACATTGCATTGTTAATATTTTGAAAAGTTTGTCTTATGCAGGATAATAGCCACACTATCTCGGGAAACTCATTGAACAACTAAATTGGAATATGATCGAAAGGCTGGTTTACGAATCATATGACTTTCTAATCAGTAATTATTCTCACCAGTAAATTTTTATTGTAAATTTGGCCTTATTTAATCCAAGCTTTTGTCCGATTCAATAAGGCAAACATATCTGTTTATAAAAACCGGTGATGAAAGATTAAAAATTCTGTAAAAGACGCTCAACCCGAAGGGGTTAAACTAAAATGACACTGCAACTTTTTTTTTAACGCATATTTTTATCAAAACATGCTGTAAAAAAAATATTTTGCAATAAATCTTGTGGTAAACAAGATTCATCGTCTGTGTTTAAGAAACAATCTGAAATTCGTGATTGAATTTTTACCAGAGATCTCTAAATGGCCTTGTCTGTTTAACCCTCTGTCTACCAGAAGGGTCCAATGGACCCGACATGTACATTCAAAATATTTATTCAAACCAGAAATTTCTTCAAAACAAACTAAATGTATAAATCAGACAATAATAAGTTAAGTAAACAAATTAAATAGTTTTAAGTAAAAATTCTGGTGTAGAATGTTTTTATAAAACTTGAGTAAAATTTCCGGTAGTTCTAAGGTTAAAAAAAAAAAAAAAAAAAAAAAAAATCTGGCAATTTTAGCAAAATTATTGAAGTTATTGTTTAAACAAATAAATGAACAATACTTGCTCGTTTAATAGTACAACATTTAATGTATGCATTTTAAATTAAAGTGATTCCGAATGTAAAATGAAATTAGTTTTAAATTAAATGAATAAAATATTTTTAAGCTATATATAACATGAGTGCAATACGATTAAAAGAATATTGGAAAGTTATCGTCTGCGTTTGATAAAAAAAGAAAAGGACTTAAAATTGAATATTTTATTTATTATTAAATTCTATACATACTCTAAACATTCATAAACGTTGTATTTTCATTGGGAATACAACAGTGTATGTATATATATATTTTTAAACTTCAGCCCATCAAGAATTCCGTAAAAAATGAGACTGCGAAATTCTATCTTTACATATTAACTACTTACTAATTTTTATGCATCAGTTTTCCTTACATTAATAAACCATAATTAAAATCGAACGTATTTAAATCAGTAACATTTGTATTGTATAATTAACCCTCTGTCTACCAGAAGGGTCCAATGGACCCGACATGTACATTCAAAATATTTATTCAAACCAGAAATTTCTTCAAAACAAACTAAATGTATAAATCAGACAATAATAAGTTAAATAAACAAATTAAATAGTTTTAAGTAAAAATTCTGGTGTAGAATGTTTTTATAAAACTTGAGTAAAATTTCCGGTAGTTCTAGGGTTAAATAAGATTTTATCTTTTGTTTTAAAATATAAATTTAGATAAAAACACGTAACTAACTTGTTTCACTCTTTGAAAAAGGACCGAGATGTTGCTACCAGGAAAAGAATTTTCGGCTGAATCGAAAAACAGCCGAGACACTTGGCATCGTTCAATTTGGCGAGGCGATAAATGGATCTTTGTTGTTACCAGTTCGTTTCGTAAATTCTTTCCACGCCTTCAGTTGTGTTATCTTGAATTTGGATTGGGTGAATGGGATTGGTTGATTTCTTGTGTATTGGATGGCTACGCCTATCTTTGACAACTCAACTTCGCATGTTTTGTAATTTGTGTACAACGAGTTGCGTGACGGAGTGTAGAAGACAGACGTTTTGTAATTGTAAAATTAAATGACGGCAAGGCTAGAGTATGTTATTGTTAATATATTTTGCTGTTTTTAGTTGTAAAATTTGAAAGTTAAAGTACCTGTGTAATTTAGTTTGAAATTGTGAGTATTTGTTCATTTATTTTTATTTTATTTTTTTTTTTGCTGCAAAGTTAAATGAAGTTTATCGACGACTAGAAATTTACGAAATTATGGCAATTCAACATTTTATAGAGTTGGTTTTCAAGAAAGGAGATGTTTGTTAAGGTATGTTAATAATTTTATGTATTTTTTAGTATAGTGTTTTATATTAGCCGTTTATTGTATATTTCTCATGTATGCTGACCTTACGAGTTTTGTACATTTTGATATTGCTACGCAACGTGAAGTGCTGAATTTTGATATTGCTACGCATTGAGAACTGCTGAATTTTGAGATTGCTGGTAGCGAGAACTGCTGAATTTTGAGATTGCTGCACACCGAGAACTACTGGTGACAGTGATTTTTTTTCGGTTAATGAACGCGAAGCTTTCATACATGTACGCTGATTGCCGCTTTAACGAGTTTCCTGCATTTTTCAGATTGCTGCAGAGCTAGGTTGCTGTATTCAGTGATAAATATTATTTTTTTATGAACGCGAAGCGTTCATACTTCTTTAAATTAGAAATGAATTGTTCAATGTTTACTATAATATAGGCACGTACTTTCAATATTAAATGACCCCATGATTTTTTCTAAAAGTTGTTGAGAAATGAAAATTTTAATCATTATATCGTTACTCTGATTTGGAAAGGTACTTTAAAAATTTCACATTTTCAATAAACTTATGTTGAAATCGTTTGTTTTATTTTGAATCTCATAAAAGTCAGCTTTCCTGTGTTTTCTAATACGTCGCTATTTATAAATGTTCTATTTCCCATGATTCCAGGGTGATGACGTAGTAAAAAACAGTCTGGAAGCATTCAGGAAAGGGGACCAATCACGTTAGTTTTCCGGTTGCCGCATTTTAGATTGGCGCATGTGGGGTAGTTGGCGCTTGTCAGAAAAGTCGCCAAATGGGGTGTCTCGGCTGTTTTGGGAATCTGCCAAATGGCGAAAGTGTGCGTTGGGTACCATATATAAATATTTTCAAAAATATGTGTAAAAATACATAAAATTTGTTTAAAGGCGTTATTTAGGGCGGAGCTACTCAAATTCAACATACGAAGAGTATTTGAAATAATCTCAGCAGACAATGTGCCAACTTCTGTATTTTAAATTTCAATACTCATATAAACCATCTTTTTCAACACTGTCGATACTGATTCGACGTTGAAAACTAACGTTTTGTATCAGAGATAAAAGAGAAAAATATTTTTGCTTGGAAAATAAGAACATTCTCCGATATCGAAATGTAACGACAGTTATTATAATGACTTTTATTTAAACATTTTTTTCATCACTTTATTAGACTTCTGATGAAGTCTAATAAAAGTATGTAGTTTCGTCATTTTTAAGCGCAAGTCACAGTAATAAAATAAGAATGTTGTATAATTAGAATTTGAACCAATTGCGCTCATTTATTTCTGAAATGTTGGCAAGTTTGGGTAGAAATAGAATTTTTTAAACTCAAGATATATACGGCTCGCAATTTTTGCTTTATTTAATGGCAGATTTCTGTGGCTATTCAATTCGATGATGAATATTAGGGAAAATTGGTACATAATTTTAGAAAGGAAAAAAAAAAATCCAAATCCGACAACACTGGACGATGCTTTGTATTTAAAAATATATTTCGTTAATTTTCAGCCGTTTAATTTTTGATGCCCATGTGTTTATTTAAATTTGAAATACAGCATTTCTGTAAGTATTTATTCCAAAAACTTTTCTGATGTCGAATTTGGGTAGCTCTACCCCAAATAACGCCTTTAATCAAATTTTATTAATTTTTACACATATTTTTGTAAATATTTATATGTGGGACCCAACGCACACTTTCGGCATTTATATATAATATAGGTGTACATATCAGGAATTTTTTACAAGAAAATGGTAATTTTCGTATAATCGTAAGATATGATTTTTATTTTTGCAAATATTTTTATCTCTCTTTTGCACAGTTTTTATAAACAGAAAATTATACAGAAATTCCCAGTTATGCAACTTTGGTACATATATAATCTTTATTAATGGCATGAAATTCGGTGCAGTAGTTTTTGAGAAAAGCAGTTTTTACAAAATTAGAAAAAACATTTTTATCTCATAAAGTATCAATAATTATACGGTGATAATATGGGAAATATGTTGTCAGATACGTAGCAACATCTGGGGGAATAAAATCAGGAAATTTGATTTAAAGGCATGTTTGCAATGCTTATCCGGCATGCCCTTTGATACGAAAAGTAGAATTGCGTCATCTTTACTACCAGTCATACTCTCGCAAGTGAGTCGAGAGTCGAGTCGGCACGCCTATTCATCAATCAAGTAAGTCGATTCCTCAAAATGAGTGTAAATGCCCATCCCTAATGAGTAGTGATATCGGATATGCATCCGATGTGTTGAAATTTGAGTTTTAAGATATCAAGTGACACACATAACCTCTTTAAAATATTTATATAATATTTTCTTTAATATTTTACTGTGTAAGTATTAAGATAAGTTCGTTATGTTTTACATCATCCATTGAAAAATTGAAATGTGTATAACAAGATATTCCAGTATCCTACGGAAAATAACAAGAGCATAATTATAATGTTTATTGCTGATTTCTTTTCATGCTATTGCAGGTATTTGCTGTTAGCAGATGTTGAAATAAATCGATCAAATTGATCAATCATAATAAATAGATTGACAAAATAATTTAGTTATTTTATTTGTAACAGTTTGTTCTTGTCAATAAAATGTTTAATTTTTAATTTAATATTTGAATTTCTTCAAAAATATTTATTACTAATATTAAGTTCTTAAAATTATAAAATAAAGTGTTTTATATTACTACTTGCACAGATATGAAAGTCTTGAACAATATTCAATAATAATAAATATCTATGCACAAGTACCTGTTAACGTTTGTATATTTTACTATATTAGTGCTTTCATTGTATCATTTACTTAATTGAAATGCTATTTACGCTTTCTGAAATGGTATTAAAACCTTATATTGTTCATTATAACAGGCAAAAATGTATTAGAGGGATCTCTTATTTTATTTGGAAAACAGGCGAATTAAAAATAAATAAATAAATAAATAAAATAAACGCGCTGGTAACTCTTAACCCCTTCGGGACGGGAGTCTTTTACGAAATTTTTAATCTTTTGTCACCGTTTTTTTAAAAACAGAAATTTGTGTCTTATTGAATCGAGAAAGTGCGCTGATTAAATAAGGCAAATTTTACAGTAAAATTTTACTGGTGAGGAAAAACAAGGATTCTGAGCGCTCCACTTGTTTTTTAAAACCAAATATCATTGAATAATCTGAAAATTGGTTATGAACCCTTCTTTACAACTCTATAATGTTTCTTTTATAAAACAAATTTCTGGAAGAATATGTATTTACATCATATATATGGAGATATTTTGTTAATATATATATGTGTAATCCATATATTGCGAGATATTTACTAATATATAAAATTTAACCCTTTGTGACTCAACAACTCAGCTTTGAAAAATATTTACTCAGATGTTAAAATGCATCATTTTAAGCATTTAAAAACAATTAAAAAATTTCAGAAAAAAAAATCGATATTGGCTGACATGTACTTTTTTCATATCTGTAATAAGCAGAAAATTACATGTACTTCTCATAAATATTGTAAATTTTCTAATACAAGATTATAATTTATATGAACTTACCTTTGTTAAAAATCTATTTTTGGACGTCCTTTTTAATTCTATAAAATTTACGAAGATCAATTTAGCAATAACAATGTAAAACTGTTTAAATGAAAATTAAAGTTTTGTCATGAAAAACTAACTCACTATCACCGTCTGTTGAGAATGCTGTGAGCAATTTATATTAATTGCCGTGTTGGAATATAGCAGCAATAAAAAATAAAATAAAGTCTTTTAATGCCCACTGCATAAGTAACATTGACTTTTGGGTATGTTGCACATATGCAACGGGTTACAACAGATACGGGTAATTAATGCGGGTTTGATACAAAGGATTAAAATAGATACCTGGACAATCAACGCTTCATAGACTTTCGGGTAAAGCAGGGGCACAGTTTTTAAAGCCAGATTTCATAGATTTATTTGCCGATCAACTTTGTGTCAAAAATATACTGTCATAAAAACATTTTCACCACTCTAGGTTTGTTGGTACAACTGCTGAAGTACTCTTTTTAAAACTGATGAAGTGTATTCCGTTTCTCCCTTCAAGACCAGATTAACATACGGGTACCGGGAAAAGGTCCACCCAGTGGCATAGCCACAGAGAGTGTCCAAATGCTTCAGATACCACTAATTCTGTAAAGTTGTTTTTGCCTTGTAAAATCGCTGAAAATTCTATGATTTGATAACAGAACAAATATTTCTTTAAAATAGTGGTATTCAGCTGTTGTTTACCTACACCTAGCTATGCCACTGGCGTTTCGCCCAACGAATTAAGAAAACCTTCCAACTGCTGCTGCTAAAAATGGTGACGAAAGCGCATAGTTAGGCAGATGCTTTTTGTCGAGTTTAACATGCATGTAGAAGTCACTCCTTTCATACTATCTCGTTCTCTTTGGAAAATGTTTTCGTGTTATCTAAAAAAAACAAACAAAAAAAAACACTGTTTACTCTTTGCACGGATAAGTAGAAAACTTGGAGGCATTCTTTCCTTCTTTGTCAATGGATTGCATTCAGACACATGTTGCTTCGGAAACCATTATATAGGAAAAATTTTATTATATTTAATTCAGGATGGTTTTCAAGTGCCGCGTATAATTTTCCAATGGTAGTTATGATTCCGGCCCAAAAGTATCCGTTTTTAGTATTTTTAAAGGCATGAATCGACGAGAAAAATGCGTATAGTCAATTCGGAGGAAAGATATACAGTGAAACTTCTTTTAAAGGCCACCCCTATTCAAGGGCCATCTCTATTAAGGGACGACATTTTTAGGAACGGAATTTTTTTCTATAGACATAATGTTAAATTTACTCCTACTAGGAGCCGCACATACCCCTCATAAAGGCCATTTTTTTCACATGTGCCTTAAATCCTAAACAAGTGTATTGAATTACTGAACCAAAATATAAGAGTTCAACAAACAACTGCACTTGCAACAACGAAGGCAGGGGGATATGGGGAAGATTTAGTAACACAATGGAGGTCCACAAACGTTGGAGGGGAAACTTGACCCTTTGTTGTGGGTATACAAAGGATAACAGTTTATCTAGAAAAACTGATTCCACATTTACTAAAACAAAATGCATGTTGAAGCACAATTTTTGTATCTGTCATGAAACACTAACAGAAATAAATAAACTAATATATCATTTTAAGGCATTAATAAATTATGCAAATTTAAGTAATATGTTCCATAAAGTAAAATAATCATTAGACACCAAACTTGTTTGCGAAAAAATTATGAAAAGTAAACGAACTTCAATAAGATTTTTTTTTCAATCATGTATAGACTTTTAAAATATTAATAAACAGTTTTTTTCGCCTATATAGGTTTTGAATTCCTTATTTTAGCTGTTTTTTTTGTCACCCCTATTCAAGAGCCACCCCCCATAAGGGCCAATTTTCAATGAAACGGCAGGTGGCCCTTACTGAGAGGTTTCACTGTATTAGGTCGTTCGGAAAGTCGTGTCGTGTTGGGAAAATAAATTTGTACCGGAAAATTCTGCCCGGTAATTATAAGACATTAGATATCGGAATCAAAGTCTAATAATAAAATGATAGAATTTTCCGGTACGAATTGATTTTCCCAACACGATATGACTTTCCGATCGACCCAATAAAATGAACTCCAAACTTAAAGTAAATAAATTTACATGTTATTTTATTTAATGATATATATGAATATTATTTAAATTTTATAAATATGAAGAAATCTTTTTAATATTTCAGTTTTGACAATGTTTAATAATAAAACATTTCTTAACTATTATAATTTTTATCCATATATTTAATATCTGCATCTATATTTTTAACATTAGTAGTATCCAGTTTTTCTTAAGAAATATCTAAAATAACTCAATTCACGTGTCTATCTAAATTTGTTAGATTTACTTCTGTTTTAAAGTTTCAAGAAGCTACTTTTCTGGAAACCATTATTTTTATTGCGAAAGTAAAACTGTTAGAAAAAATTGAATTACTGTGTAACAAGAAAAAAAAACTACGAATTTTGTTATACTAAAATTATGAATCTAGATAATCCAGGAGTTAATCTTCTAATAATTTGATCAATAAAACCAAATGTGTATGCTAAATAAAATAATGGTTATAACGTTGAAAGATTATCTTAATGTGCTGTGTACACATTAAATAGATTTTTTTTTTATTTCACAAATAATTATAACATGAATTTTACATAAATGTGAACGAGCTTATAGGGAGACTAGGGAGGGATGACCCACCTTTTACAAAATGATTTTTTATTTTTTAAATATTTAACGTAGAATAAAGTTTTATATATAATTTTATACTTTGTGCAAACAGTTATCAAAATAAAATTGCTACATAAGTGTAATATATAAGAAATTTGAAGAAAGATTGATTTTAAACATGAGAAAATAATGGGTCAATGTTCCCCACGTATGGGAGGCTTGACCCACTTTGTTTTATATTGAAATATTTGTGCAGAGAAATAAAATTAATTTTAAAAAAGCAAAATAACTTTATGCAACATGCTTTAATTATTATAAAAATATATTTTTGAAAATATGATGATTCAACAAACCTGTTTAGGCGCAATCGCATATCAGAGGAGAAAAATTTTGTTTTAAACAGGATTTTCTCAGAGCAGGTATAATTGTACAACTGGGAAAGTGAAATTTTAACATTTAAGACAGTATTCTGTTAGAGACAGGTTCCGTTTTCATAGGGTTTCATATATTATTACGTCCGGATTTAGGAGTTACTGTCCCGCTTTTTATTTGTTTCCTTGTCCTACTTTTTATGACATTTGACCTGACAACTCTAGTTGTCGCATATTTTGCTTCATCTCACTCTATTCATTATGTTGAAATTTGTCTACATACCTTCCTAAAGTTTTTCGATCCATGCTATGTTCTTTTGCAGTCGCATGAGTACTTAACTTATCATTAACATCTTTTAACCCATTCAGAGGCAAAGTACTTTCAGTACTAAAATCTTAAAATAAATGATTGGTACCTGAATATACGAACAAATTTATTTGGAAATATGAAAAAAGGCTATATTTCACATACTTATTAAATTGAAGAGATTTTAGCAAAATTCTCGTGCCATTGTGGAGTTTGGGAATTAAAATAAAGTAGTTTCATAAACATACCACTGTTCCTGAAACGGATAAGACTGCTGCTTTCGTACTTTCTGATATTTTCCACTGTTTCTATTTACCTTTTGTAAGTAATATTTAAATGGAAAAAAGTTCCTATCAACTTTCCTATTTATATTTCATTAATATTTTTCGTACGGTGCAAATAGCAATTTTTACATCTCTCTTTAATCAGTTCTAAACGTTTTCTTTTCCATCACCCCATTTTACTGCACCTTTGCAGAATACATTTACATTCATTTTTATGTATAATCATTAGTCTTTCATTGTGCACAGTCTATAATAAAAAGATTTCCAAAACCCCTTAATTAACACATAGCCGACGGGTAATTTTTATCAAATCTGAATTTGAAAACAGTAGAAGCTCCTCCCTGTTCTGAAAGTCTTTTTTAAATTTGTGTTCTAGATAGGTTTCCCAAGTTTATGCATCGGTAAATATCTTTCAATGAACGAATTTAATATAAAATGTCTTACAATCTAAAAAAATATGGACAACATAACATAAATGCATTTTCTGTAAGGTAGAAGCCACGCCCTTAGTGAATGATGTTTTCTGAATGAAAACGAGAATTCTCGTTTCCCGCCTCAAATGTGTTAAGGGAGCCTTGAACATGTGGTCAACCCTCCCTCTCATTGACTGGGTCAAGCCTCCCCACATAGCCTTTTTCTAAAGACTAGCACATTGTTATGTTAAGCCTAACTTACTCTATAATCTTTATGACTGGAATGAAACTCGATATTTCTGCATTACTTAAAACCTACTTACTTAAATTACTCTGATATATTTTATTTTATAAAAGCTTACAAAATATTTCTAAAAAACTTTCAGGTTGAAAATGCCTCACAATCACAATTGATTTTTTCGGCACCTATTTCGATTAGCTGTATGAAACAGAGACTGTCGTTTGAGCATTCTGGTAGCTTTGGTTAAAACTTATTGAAAATTTGAACTTATTTAAACTTTGAAATTCTTTTAAATATGAAAACTGACGGGTGTGTCAAGCCTCCCGTATGGTCAACCCTCCCAAGTCTCCCCTATATGTGTTTTGTAATATAATGATATTCAAATTCTGAATTCCACATGATTTACATTTCAGGTATGCAAACTGTTATATCATAAAATTATAATAGAAAATAATCCAATTTTTATTAATTATTTATCTTTCTCAATCTAAATTAACGTTTTAACATTTAAAAATCAACTTCAAGTCTTAAAAATTCTTTTCAAATATTAACGTTTTATCTTAATAAATAAAATCAATATTTTAATAATTTTTCTTATTTAAAGTTAAATTCTATCATTTTCCATCGTTTATTAAGGTTTAGTAAACTAAAGAATAATAATATTCTGTTTTTACAATTTAGCTTTCAGGTTTACGTTTTCGTAAACATCGCGACATACGGAGTATAGTAGTTTCTTTCTAAGTTTTAAGTACCGAAAATAAAAAATACTTTATTTATTTATATTTCGCACTCAATCTATATTCTATACATAGAGTTTATTTTTCCCTTTCATTTGCTACAATTTCAGTAAAATTCATTAAAAACTTTATGAGATATGCTGAAAAAACGTTTTTTCCATTCCGATGATCGTTCGAATAGGCGCGCGGTTCATTCGAATCGGACGGTACCCATTGCATAACTTGATTTTCTCGGGCAGCTTTTCTTAGCCGCCGTTTTTTCGATCTTTGCGTTCAAGAGACGCGAAGCGGACATTGCACTCTCGTGATTCTCGGAAAATGCTATGTCCGTGCTCTCTACGAATTGGTTGAAATTTAACACTAGAACCGCCGCACAGTGGATCAATCCTTAAGAAAATGCGAACATAGAGCCAAAAAATAATCACTAAATAACTAATTTTTTGCAATGAAATATTTGAAAAGAATATCTGCAAAATACGAATGTGTGTTTATTTTTTTAATTATACAAAATTATATAATATTTGTAAAGCTCGGAATATACACCTTTCAGCAGAGGAATTTTTCTGCGAATTTTAGTGACTTTTTGCTGTGCTCAGAAATGGAACCTAAGTAACCTCTACTAATAACTTATTTAAAATATCAATATTAATTTCTTATAGTACATTTTAAACCACTACTGAATACATTTTGATTGAATTTTATGTTTCATTCGACATTATGAACAACACATATAGAATTAACGGTATTATAATATTCAAAATTACGTAACTTAAATTGTTTAAAGTTGTTTGAAATTTCAAACACATGTTGGTATTCCTGAAAGCCTATACTTTAATGTGGTATACAGGATTTTTTGCGCAAACCTGCGCGTTTTCGAAATAAATGGACTTGAAGCGACTATTACGTAATTTTCCGTTTCCAGAAAACATGTTAAATTGGCTGTACACAAAAATATTTTTTAAAGAAGATTATGCTGTAAGAAATTTCTAAAACGAAATGATGTAAAAAACTAATTTAACATTAAACTGGGAAATTAAATTTAATGTACTCGTACCTCGGGTTGTATAAACGTTTACATGAAAATGCTGAAAAGTGCAAAGGCTCTCAGAGGGTTAAATGTACTCTAATAAATGGATGCGCTGCTATGTTAGTGATAAAGTGTTTTAAAGTAAAAGTTCCAATGCTTCTAGAAATGTTCTGTTCCTTTGAACGTTTTTTATTTTGTGCCTAATACTGGAAATCAAACGTCAGATGTTATTAGTAAATGGTGCAATAAGTCTGCGTTACATGCTCTTCGACTTATTTTTCTCTTATGGGACTCCCGGTACCTTCGGAACTTTTTATTTCGAGCTTCGTCAGCTTCTTCCAATAATTATTCAATTGGAACAGCAAAATTTCTAATCATATCCTTTCCATGAGTTAGTAATTTATGTACAGAAGCTGGCATGTAAAACCAACCGTACTTTGAGGAACATTGTTTAGCTGTTCCCAGTGCGAAATTGCTAAATTTTTCGGCATTAATTATTTCGTCACAGGCAATCACTTGCGCTATAATTGAAAAACGTTTAATAAGTTCTTTATCCAATCCTCTGATCTCAGCTGTTTTTTCAAACTCGGTAAAAAATGTCCTTGCAGTGTTTCCATCGTGTCTCAAACCACTTCCCTGTTTAACAACATATATTAGCAAACCTAACTCTTTTCTGAATTCGCGTTGAATTTTATTCTTTGATTCTTCTTAATTTATCTGTTCCAAAAGTATACTCTTTGAAACACTGAGTTAGTCTTCTTTCATGAGTATCGGTTACACCTGAAAAAGATTTTCGTGATGTTGATTTCTGAAAATTTTCAATGCAAATGGTTGAAGCCATTGCCAACTTTAAAGGAACACTGAAGTGAACAATATTATCGGTAAAGTTAAATGAATTGTGTATTTTCAATATTGACAAACTGGATCCAATTGTCCCTTTTCTATTGTGTGTTCACCAGTTTTTAATAAATTTTGCGTAATATCTACTGAATGGGACTATTTTGTGTTTTCTTTAAATGGGTGAGTGTTTGATTTTACTTTGATTTTATTTTACAGATAATTAAAAGACAGATTTTACATTAGCCAGGTTCTTATAGGTGGCTTAAATTTCTTTCAAATAACTTTTAATTGCAATGTAAATGTGCTCTGCTTTACGCTGGCCTTAAGGTGCCTTTGGTCAAGGGGATTTCTTGCTTTTAATATAACAGCTTTTGGAAAATTAATTTAATTATTTTAGTATTATTAATTTTTACTAATTTAAATATTTCATTGGATTTACTTATAATCCCTTTCTCCAAAGTCACTTTTACAAACTAATTTTAAATATTAGTGATAAAAGACGTAAATTTGAAAAGTGTGTAACAAATGCGTTATTGACCCACCAGTGGCCGAGAGGTTCTACTCCCGAAACTGGGAGGTGCTAGGTTCGAACCCAATCGTGCCCGTCGGCCTAATCATTCGGAGTTTTCGTGGTTTTCTTCGAACCGTGGATTTCCATGCGTAAAAACGTGTTAGGTTCCCTTGGAAGAAGCCCTTCGGGCCTATATCCCTCGCGTAGATGATTGGCCGTCATAAAACACAACCAACCAACCAAATGCGTTATTAACATGTGAATGAATCAGATCCCGCACTTAGCTCAAAGCATCTGTCAAGTACTTCCGCCTCCTCTGGGAATAGCGCCGATAATACCACTGAACTAAGCCAATTATCGGTATAGAAGAAGAAGGAAAAAGTTAATTTTATTATTATATGAATGGCCACTGATTACATTCACATATCTTTCTCACCTTTTAAAAAGCAGAGCCCAAATAGATTATTTCCACCTGGGGCCTTTTAAAAGAGAATTCCAGTCCTTCGGCTTCTTAGTATGTATCTTTTAGTTGAATTTTTCACTTAGAATATGCGACATGTCAATAAATCTTTAAGGGGACATTTTTTTCTTTAAATTGGAAAACAAATCGATTTTTCTTGTATAATATTAAATAAAAGCCTGTTTAATTGTGAATATTTTGACACTTCATTTTTATCCACACAGTAATTATATCGCGAGCTATTGCAAATTCTGTTAATACACTCAGCACAATTATCCACACAAATTAAATCTTCAAATGGCCTTTTTTCTCCATCTTCATATTTTCTTCTCTTTCATGTTTAAAAAATGCTAAGGCTTTTTTTTTTTTTTTTTTTTTTATTTTTTTTTTTTAAATTTGAGATAGAGATTTTAACTTTTTTGTACATGTTCTTTATTATGTATGTGATAAATCTGCGCATGGAATTAGCCTTCAGGTTTTTTTGTCATTTTTTAAAAAAATAAAAGAATATGAAGATGTGTTAGATTTCATCGTTTTACACTATATATACAGTAAAAAAAAATATATTAAATGTAATATTAGATGTATTTAAAAATCCATTCGCTGTCTTGAGCAATACACATTTGAAAATATTGAAAAAAAAATGGGCAGAAATATAATTTTTTAATTAAATATGCGGTTAAATTTTTTTTTCAAAATGTACTTTTAGTTTAACTTTGAAATGCAGTGAGTTCACCATTTAAACCATATTTTAAAAATATCAATATATTATATAAAATTAAATATTATTTCAAATATAAAATTAAAAACTCTCTCCTTAACTTAATTAGTATTTTACAACAGCTTTAATTTTGAATTACTAAAGTTTATTTTATTTCTATTAGAATTTCTATTATTCAAATTCAGTATTCAAGTTTTGCATTTCATTTTTTTAGTACTTGTGTTTTCTGATTTTGGTTGGTTTAGCGGTGTGGAAACATCGTTTTGAATGTTAAAGAAAAACGCGGCACACGGGCCATCCAGATATGACTATTTTAGTCATTCAATTTTGCCGTTTGTGATTGAATAAGGTGAAAAGGTTACATTTCACAATTTATGGCGGGAAAGATTTTCAGGCAAAAGTTTGAGGACCTCTACAATAGAAGAATCAATCATTTCTATTCATAAATATTGATAGTAGATGGCAGCACCAAAATAAATTTTCGTTTTTAATACTTTAAAGAGCAAGATTATGGATAATAATTATTTCTGATGGTGAATACCCTCCTCCCCCTGTTTCATATTTAACATAGTGCAGTCATAGGTCAAATTGTGCAAAATTTACTTTAAACTTGAGGCATTATTAACTTTTATTTTTTTCCGATGAGCTGTATTTCCTTATTAAATTGCCTTATACAACAACTTATAATAACTGTATTTATAGATAATTAATTTTAAAAGGATAAAAGTATTATTTATCATACAATTTCATTAATAAAATATTAACGTGATATATTGCGGTTGAATGTAAAACAATTATCACATGAAACAATTGCTTTATTTATCCATATGATTTGATACTCATTAAATAGCTAAAAGATGGCAGCACCGAAGGCCATGTAGAGACAATATTGTATATTTACTTCATGTCTAATGTGATTTCTTGTTTTAAAATAATAATTATCATGTTATTTAATGACAGACGGTCCGTTATTAATTCAAGCCAAAATTAATGATTGGAAATATTTGAAGATATTTATAAGCAAAAAAAAATGCGCTGATTTCTTAAAGCATTTTTTAAAATAAAAATATAAGATTTCTTTCCATTTGACCAGAACGATATTGTTGTTATAGAGATAAAAATTGAAATTAAAAAAAAAAAAAAAATGTGTTGAATATTTACAATTTTTTTTGTTTTTAACTGTTGCCTTAAAAATGCATAAATAGTCTTTGTTACTTCCCCCAATTTGAACTTTCCAGGTTCCATAGTTTACGAGTAAAATGGCTGTGACAGACAGACAGACACAGGAGTGATCTTATATAAGATCACCATTATAATATTACGGAACCATTATATAATGGTTCCGTTTTTACTTTTTAAGTACTACACCCTAAAAACAGTCTTTATAGCGTCAACCTCAGTTATGCAATGAAAAAAAAAAAAAAAAAAAAAAAAAAAAAAAAAAAAAAAAAAAAAATTTAAAAATAGTATTGAAATGCAAACGAGATATCTTAAAAAAATTATCGCATTGGATTTACTTTAGCGAGCAGGTCTTTCACCTGACTGAAGTAGCTTCGTCTTGCAAGCAATTTATTTTGTGAAAATAATGATAGTATTAATGAACATTTTTGGTAACGGAAATTTGGAAATATAGCTTAATAAATGACACAGAAATACTTTTAAAAATCTCCTTTTTAGGTGCGTTCGTAATTATATAGCACTTGTAGTTGTCGTCTGATCCGTCCGTCTGTCAGCATATAACAGAGCAAAAACTATCCAACCGAATTGTTTGAAATTTAATATATATAATCGTTGCAGAATTTTATCATTTCGAATTTTATGAAAATCGAATCAAAACTTAAAAAGATATTAATAAAAGATTTCTTCATTGTATTAAATCCTATCATACGTAATAAATTCATTGATATCCCAAGATAGGTAATGATTCTGTGTTGCCATGGTGATGATATCCTATTTAAGATGGAGTCCTATTATTTCCGTATTACTTAATTATATCTATATAATCGTAATAAATTTTGTATTCAATCATTTTTTACATAAGAGTTTGTCTAAGTGATTATTAATGTTGTTATTCTGTATGCTCTGGCTTGGAAACATATAGTAATTTAAACTATACTGTTAATTGTTTTCCTTAAATATTTATGTAGTATTCTAGAAAATAATCTTAACTGTATGTTAAGAAAAATATGAATTTTTTGTAGCAAATTAGCCGGGTCTAATTTTTTTTTTTTTTTTTGAGGACCAGGCCGGGCATGAACCGCTTAAATACAAACGGGCCGAGCAAAACTTTTAGTTTTGCCACATGCCCGGTCCGGGCCGATCCTAATTATTCCTCTTTCGCGACGGGACGGGACCAGGTCTGGAAATTCCGGTCCTACCCCCCCCTCCCCCCCATAAGTAAGATTATATTAAAATCAAATCTTACGACTTTTTCAAAAATTAGTTCCTGGACAATGACTTATAATTTACATAAGTTTTCTTTCCCGAATAATTAAGATAAAAATTTGTTTTAATTCTACATTTATTAATTGCGTTAAAATAAATAATAAAAAATTATAATAAAAATTATGAATTATTAAATTATAGGTTATAAAATATACACAAGATTAAAATTTACTCCAGAAAACTCCAGAAAATATTGAATAATACTTTTAATTCCTAAAAGTCCATCTTTGCGGTAGAATAATCCGCGATATTCAATGTTTTTAAATGGCCTGCCTTCTGTTGTTTGGTCAGAATGATCTCTGATTTTAAGTGTCTAAAGAAGCAATCGAAACGCTAAGTGCCTTTAAAAAAATATGTATCTTATAGAGAAAACTGTAATTAATCAGATTTCTATTTGTACAACTTTCTTAAAATTCAGATTTTCTATTAAAAATATTTAGAAATTAGTGCTTTTTCCCATTGAAAAGCGTTGTAGAACCATCGATGATAGCCTACCATCTACGGTGTCGCCACATAACCGGGAAAAAGCGCAGCGCATAGCAAAAATTTAACACTAGTTTCTTCTCCGTCTCTTTTTACTCCGTGTTTGAAATACTTTTAGAACATCTATAGCCTTCACCTATCGACACCAATATTGTCGTTCTTTATTTAAATTTAACAAGGAGAACTTAGGCCAGAAAGGCGCTTCCTCGTTGTTAACGCAAATGAAAGTTCTAAACCAGTTGTTCCTTAACAGTGTTTGTAATTTGAGGGGCTTCCCAGTTGTCTACAACTTTACGCCCAGTCTATTGATGATTATCTAATAATGAATGAGCCATTGGAATAAAAAGTCCAAAATTTTAATAAAAATAAAGATATTAAAAAATGGAAAAATACTTTTAAAGAAAAGTGGTATTAAGAAGTAAAAATAGTCTTACTGGTTAAAAATTAAGAAGTAAATTAATACTAAAATAAAAGTAAATAAGTTAAGTTTAAAAATATTATAAGCACAGTTAAGAAAGATAAGCTAACAAGCTGTCGGACAAAGCTGGTAAGGGGCAGTCGGCAAAGAGTGTGACAAATGTGAATGTCACAGGAAATAAAAAAAAAAGGTACTTTTCAGAGTCCATACATTTTTTTTGTTACTAAGTAACGGTATAATGATCAAAAGATCGTATTTGTAATAAGAAGGCAGTATTTTTATACACATACACACATGCACTATATGGCCAAAGGTGACCGGTCACTTGCGATTTTTTACGTTTTGTTAAATATCTAGAAAAATACATGAGGAATTAACTTGAAATTGCAGGTGTGTAAACAGTATTGTATAGGCCATATATTTACGCGAAGATTTTCCCCCGAAACTTCATAGGGGACCGTCAAAAAATTGAAAACGAACGAATATCTTTTGGATAACCCTGTAAAAACTAAGAGAGCAAAAGTGTTTAAATTCGAGATTATTAATAAGTGGTTTATTGTAATACACTGTATTCATTTTTATGATGATAGCATGTATACCCGTAGAGAAATTAAAGTTTTTATAAAAAGTCCCAAATTTCGCCAAGTTTTTTGCTTATAATTTGCAGAGTTCTTAATATAAAAAAAAGTTATTTTCAGAAAATATGACGAACAACATTATACACATTACTCCGTAATCAGAATGAAAAAATAATAAAAATTGGATGAAAAATAAGCATGTTTACTAAAAAATGTTTCTCTGCGCATGCGCGAATGCAATCAAAATATAATGTGGATAATGTGTTAGCTAAGTGTATAGAGCAACTTTTGTAAAAGTCTCAAAAACATAGTTTGAAAAGTCTGATAATAATCGTTTATAGAATAAGCTCAAAATCCGTTGTTCCCAAAATGAAGCAAAAACATGAGGGGTTGTATATATATGTCCATTGATTAGTGCTAATTTTGCATACACAATATTGCACGTAATATTGTATTTGGATACAATCCCTCATTTTTTTTTCTTCATTTTGGGAACAACGGATTTTGAGCTTATTCTATAAACGATTATTATGAGACTTTTCAAACTATGTTTTTGAGACTTTTACAAAAATTGCTCTATACATTTAGCTAACACATTATGCACAGTATATTTTGATTGCATTCGCGCATGCGCAGTGAAATGTGTTTTAATAAACCTGCTCATTTTTCATCCAATTTTTATTATTTTTTCATTCTGATTACGGTGTATTGTGTACGATATTGGTCGTCAAATTTTCTGAAAAGAACTTTTTATATATTAAGAACTCTGCGAATTATAAGAAAAAAACTTGGCGAAATTTGGGAGTGTTTTTATAAAAACCTTAATTTCTCTACGAGTATACACGCTATCTTCATTAAAATGAACACAGTATATTACAATAAGCTATTCATTAATAATCTCGAGTTTAAACGCTTTTGTTCCATTAGTTTTTACAGGGTTATCCAAAAGATATTCGTTCTTTTTCAATTTTTTGACGGTCCCCTATGGGGTTTCGGAAAAAAAATCTTCGCGGAAATATATGACCTATACTATATTGTTTTCACACCTGCAATTTCAGGTTAATTTCTCATGTGTTTTTCTAGATACATAACAAAACGTCAAAAATCGCAAGTGACCGGTCACCTTTGGCCATATAGTGTATATATATATATATATATATATATATATATAATGAAGATAGTGAAAATAGAGTTTAAAAAATTTCCAGTATACGTCATTGTCAATTAATTTAAATTAATTGATTTGATACCAATTCGATTTAACAATGGAAAAGAATAAAACAAAGAAAAAAGAGATGGCGAACAAAGATTGTGTTTATTTCAACAATACATCCATGAGTTTCCATTAAACATTGCAAAATAATAAAAGAAAGAAACGTCGATAACGTACCACAAATGTGTTTATTTCAAAATGAAATAAAATAAAATGAAAATAAATCAATACATAATTAAATAAAGTAATCAAAAATTCAAATGAGGAAAATGTTCAATGAAAAATTAATATAATAATAATTAAACTGATGCAATCCGAAATATAAAAAATACGAAAATGTAGAAAATTAAATTAAAAAAATACTTTTTTAAATACACATTTTTGTGAACTTAAAATATTAAAGTTGATGCTCAGATTTACTAATACATATACGGAGCAATATTATTGGATTTTAAAACTCAAAGTTTGAGTGAAATTGGGACGACATATCATGGAAGACGGTAGTATTGCGAGTGACGCAGCCTTAAGCCTAAAATCGTATCGTAGAATTCGTAGATGGCGGAACTCATATATACAGCTAACTCGACATCAAAGAAAACGCGAAAAGCCGCTTTTTAATATCTCCGCAGATATAGGTCCTATTGTTCTGATTTTTCTAGAACAGTCTTATATCTGCAGTCTAATCGTATACTGAAATTTTTACATTTCTACGTGCAGTATATTTTGAGATCTAAATAGCCATTTTTAAAGTGAAAACGTTGGTATGATTATCGAGGAAGTTCCTAATATGAAAATCTCGAAAACGCTTCTAACGATTTTCTGCAAATTGATATATAATATAAATCTGATTAATACGAGGTGAATAACACTTTTCTTTTTTCTGGGAAAACTCTAATTTTATTTTTAATTCACTTTTTTTTCCCTCCGAAAATGATCTTATTAAAATTACTATATAATATAAATTTCTTTTAGGTGAACCGAATAAGACCATGTGTGTTTCCAGGAAGACTCTTATTCGTTTTATAATAAGCATGAAAAATCGGACTATATTTTTCCACCATTTATGGGAATTTCACCGAAGTTGCGTATACTGTATTCATGCGCTTGCTTTCTTCTGATCAACGTTTAGTGCGAAATTTACGATCCTTCCGTAGCTCAGTCGGTTAAGTGCGGGCCTCGCAATACATAGGTCGCGAGGTCTGTCCTCTTTGAAGCAGTCAGTATTTTTTTAAAGCATATATATATAGATTTATTTTGTAAATGCAATATATTGCACCTCAGTGCATTATTTATAAGAAATATTTTAAATGAGTTGCATTAATTGCATTACTTTTATAAAAATCATTCATTTGATTTTGTAAGCTTTTCAATGCTGAAGTTTAAATCTAGAATTTTATTAACAAAAAATAATAAAACATAGAACCTAGATTAAAATTATTACTAATGTTTTAAATGAATTACATTACTAGCTTTTCAATGCTGAAGTTTAAATTTAGAATTTTATTAACAAAAAATAATAAAATATAGAACCTAGATTAAAATTATTACTAGTGTTTTAAATGAATTGCATTACTTTTATAAAAATCATTTCATACTTCAGTAAGATTTGTAAAGCTGAAAACTAATCAAGGGATAATGAAGTATAAAAAATTATTTTAAGTCTTTATTAACCAAAAATATAGAAGAATTTTTCATTATCGCTGAACTTTTATTGCATTTTAATAATTTGCGAATCATAACAAATAATATATATATACACTTTTTTTGCGAAATAATTAATTTTTAAATAATTAAAAATCACTTATCAGGCAGAATTTTTTTGTTAATTCACTAATTAGTCATTTGAAGACTACCGCTTAAGAGCTTAAGACGTTTGTTTAAAAAACCATCTGGTAGACAAAATCTAGTGAATTTTGGAACGTCAATTCCGATTTAACGTGAACTAAAATTATAAATAATATTATAAAAAATGAGATATTGGGGTGGGGATGGATTAGTAATTAATTTTGTCTTTGCATTTTCTTATTCATAATTTTACTTTAAAAAAATGATGAGAATTCTAAAAAATATTTTTTAAGGTAACGAAATTAATGCAATAAAAACTGTTTAAAATCTAAGAACACAGGCTTTTGACGTTTATTTTAATAAATTTTCTGATAGGCAAAATCTAATGAATTTAGAAACGTCAATTTTGATTTACTGTGATATAAAATTAATAATAATAAAAGGTATTTTGAGAGGGGGGGGGGATAATAATTAATTTTGTCATTAAATTTTATTATTCTTAATTTTTTTTATATATAAGAATACTTAACTCTAATGAAATTAATGCCAAAAAAAAAAAAAAAAAAAAAAAAAAAAAAAAAAACCTAGCTCAAGATCTGGAATTTTAACTCTAAAGTAAATAAATGATGGAGAAATATTGTGCCTATTACTGAGTAAAACTGAAGTATTTTAGTACTTCAGAGTCAGTGTACACATTTTTCTCGAGTATTTCAGTATCATTTAATAACATTTAATCTAGCATATTTTTTAAACATTTTTACTGTTAAAGATTTTTTTATTCAACTTCATCAAATTTGGTTCAACAGATGGCAGCAGCAGCAATCTAGACAGTTAATATTTTTATTCTTTCAGAATTTCAAGTAAGGATTTCCTCAATAAATATTAAATAAAAGTTGAGAAATCTCTTGAAATTAATAGTATTACTCATAAATGAAAACAGGAATAATCGAGAACTCTTTGGATTGCATACATGTTAATTTATTTTTAATAATCACTAATTTGAGTTTCACTGCTCTCGCACTGGCTGCCATATTGGAAGGGTCAGAAAACGTCCCTAGATCACGCTCCCAGTTACTTCATTCGTTAACATAGGCTGAATTGGTGTTGCTGAGTCTAGTCTTCTTTCCTGTGTCTGATAGTTACATACAGGGCCCGACTAATGCAGGGGCATGCGGGGCAGCTGCCCCGGGCCCCCCGATTTGAGGGGGGGGGGGAGGGCAAGAGCAGATATAAGTTTTAGTTAAAGGAGAGCCAAATGATAAAAAATATCCAAAAGTGACCAGATTCTAATTTAAAGTGTTTTTCATTTTGTGATATTTAATTTCTTCCTTACTGATTTCATAATTTCTTTTTAAATACATAATTTTAATTAAAATATTACAGTAATATCACACATCTGCTATCTGTTGCTTTCTGTTTTCATATTATGAAACTTTATACCAAAGTACTTTAAGACATCGTGTGGAATGCAGTAACAACCAGGGCTTAATTTCTAACATAAAAAAGTACCGGAGCCCTAATATTCCGTACACCCCCCCCCCCCCTCCACTGTCACTCACTCCAATCTGCATATTTATGTTTCGTACATTATTTGCAAAATTTAAAGAATTTTTTTCTTTGGGAAAATAAAAATTTTAAAAATATCTATCAGCATATACTTAGCTGTCAACTATTCCACTTTTTAGTTATCACTCCTTCTGAATAGTAATCTTTGCCTAATTTTAATGTTAATTAATTGCAGAATTCTGCGATTAAATATGGTAAGGATTATGATTAGGAAATAGTGTTAGCACAAAAAAAGGGTTAGTTCGCAGCTATGCATTTTTAAGAAAAAATGAATGAAATTTACAGAATATTTATATGCTGAAGAATGGAAAAATATTTTATAAAGGGTGACTATCTTAAACTATAATCGATTCCTTCCGCATAACAATCTTTTGTGGTGAGCCCCTGAAAATCAGATTAAATTAAAAATTTGACACCATTATCGGAAAGAATAGATGCTTTTATAGAAAAAGGGAAAACACTGATCGATTGCTTTCTATCAGAATAACAATACATGGCAATTATATCTACTTACAAATGAAAGTGGCTTCGTAAATGTGCAGAGCAGAGCCTTAACATGGGTACCGTTCATGATACAAAATAAATAGAAAAATCACTAATGTGATTTTTATACTTGTACGCAATGAAGAGAAAAAACCTCAAACAAATAAAACTCTGATGCCCGTTGGCTAAAACAGAAAATATTCTTAGTATCTTGAATGGCTCCGTATTAACTCGTCGACGACATAAGTTTGAAATAGAAAAGCACGATTTCTATTTTCCCTTCATTCTGATCAAAATAGCATTAAAATTATTTGAAACAGAATATAATACGTAATTTTAAAGGAGAAAAAGTTTTTTTTTTCTATACATAAATAAATAAAATTTTAACCATAATACCGATTGAGCTCGAGTCAGTTCAAGCCCAAAAACTGATATAAAAATAGAGTCCGTTTTATCTCCATCTCCTACGTGTGCGACACATTACGCCACATATAGTAAAGTGGTTTGGTAAAAAAGAATGCCAAAGCTTGGAGATGGGAAGGAAATGAAAAGGTAATTTAGGCATCGGTTTTTCGGAAGCACTATTGCACTGGGCTCCGGAGCCCTGTATTTATGAGCTCCGGTGAATTCCGACCAATATTTAAATATTTACTGAAAACTGAGAAGTACCGGAGCCGGGCTCCGGTGGGCTTCGGCGCAAATTAAGCCCTGGTAACAACATAACAAGTATTGAGATTTGTTGCTATTATTATTAAATGCATGCCACCACTTGCATTTCTATATGATGGAATCACCAAAATGCATGTTGATTGAATAAAAAGATTAAGTTGAATAGAAAAGTATTAACACAAACAGCCAATAATGCCTGAGAGAACTGTACTTACATTTTAACGGCTCACATTTATCCTTATATTCCTATAACCCCCGCTCCCCCCCCCCCAACAAAAATGTATGCTATAGTTTCTTAAAGTTATCTTTCTTGTACCATACTGTATACAGATGTCAATAGTACTTGGTATAAAATTTAAGTCTACATACAATAGGTATGAAGTTTAATTTCAGTCATTTCAACATAATTCACGAAAATTTTCAAAAGGTCGAAGGGCCCCCCCCCCCCGAATAATCTTTGCCCCAGGGCCCCCCCCCTGTCTAAGTCGGGCCCTGGTTACATACATCAATAATTAAATGATTTTCTGCATGGTATCGTCATCTACTGGCTAAATTCAGCATTAACAATAAATGGGAAATGTATTCACAGAAAAAATTAAGTGAAATAAAACCTCAGATTAAATAATTCAGTTGGCTAACTAAATTATTAAACCGTTTCCTAGCATTAAAAATTTCAAGGTACAAAATATAATTAAAATCTGTTTTTGAAGTATTTTACATTGCTTGTTGCAGGATTAGTTAAATACATCAATAATTAAATGCTTCTCTGCATGGTATCGCCATCTATTGCCTAAATTCAGCATTAACAATAAATGGGGGGGGGGATATCACAATAAAACTTTCTTTTCAATAATGAGAGCAATAATAATGTATTTTGTGCATTTTATACAGTTGTATCAAGTAAATCTAATATCCTATCACCCCAATACAACTATAGATTAAAAACTTACATGATGGGAAATTGTTTCTTAAAAAATAAAAAATCAGTAATTTCCAAATAAATTTTATTTGAAAGTATTTTTTTTGCTTACAATTTTATTGTATTTTTAATAAAAAGTTTTAAAGAGTAATATTTCTTTATATTTTTCTTAAGAAAGTAAACCTTTTACATAGTAAGTTTTAACAAAGCTTTCTATATCTGTGAAACAAACCATACCCCCCCCCCCCACATTTTGTATATTACTTCCATATCTTACTAAAAAGTTCTTAAAAAAATCAAATAGCACAGCACTCTTTACAATATAAGTATCAGGTATGCTTTTTTGAAAGGGGGGGGGGGGGGATTAAAGGTGAATGGAAATTACGATTATGAGTTCCTATCATTAGCCTCTAAAATTTTTTTTATCTTTTTATTATTAACTTAAAAAAAGTAATGATATCAATTAAAAAAACCCTTAACGGGTTAAAAGTTTGTGACGCAGCGCTTTATCTTATTGCTATAAGAATTTTAAATATGGAACTTAAAAATAATGATATCAAATTTTAAGTGACGCTATATTATTTATTTTATCATTTTATTTTTGTTTTATGTATAATTGCATGCGTAAGAATTATATTAAATTTAAAAGGATGTATAAAAATTTATTCATTGATGCGTTATCATTCACATTTTTCATAAATTCAAACTATGAGTTTTAAAAGATATGATATCAAAATTTAAGTGACGCCTTGATGTAGCCTTAAACAATGTTTTAAAATTCAATTTTAATTATTTTCGATTTGGCTAAATATATTTACACATCTAACCAAAACTTTTAATTTTCCAATATACTGTTAAAAATACCACTTTCACTGAACCTGTACAATGCACTGTAATGTATTTATATGAATAAATTGATTTATCTTTTGTACCACGCTATCCAAAATCAAAAGTAAAATTTATGTAAGTGATTTCTTTGCGTCATTGTATCCAAACTAAGCGAAATATATGCAAATGGATATTATGACGTAAAGAAATCACTTACATAAATTTTACTTTTGATTTTGGATAGCGTGGTACAAAAGATAAATCAATTTATTCATATAAATACATTACAGTGCATTGTACAGGTTCAGTGAAAGTGGTATTTTTAACAGTATATTGGAAAATTAAAAGTTTTGGTTAGATGTGTAAATATATTTAGCCAAATCGAAAATAATTAAAATTGAATTTTAAAACATTGTTTAAGGCTACATCAAGGCGTCACTTAAATTTTGATATCATATCTTTTAAAACTCATAGTTTGAATTTATGAAAAATGTGAATGATAACGCATCAATGAATAAATTTTTATACATCCTTTTAAATTTAATATAATTCTTACGCATGCAATTATACATAAAACAAAAATAAAATGATAAAATAAATAATATAGCGTCACTTAAAATTTGATATCATTATTTTTAAGTTCCATATTTAAAATTCTTATAGCAATAAGATAAAGCGCTGCGTCACAAACTTTTAACCCGTTAAGGGTTTTTTTAATTGATAATAAATACATCTAGGCACATACGTACACATAATAAACTTAGAAAAAAAGTTCTTCGAAATCGAGAGTAAATGTATCAGTTGATATTCAAAATAATAAATAGATAAAGGAAAAAGAAATATAGGATTTCAAAACAAAAATGAACTATAACTGGGATAACATATAAAATGTATATATATATTCACATATGTGCAGAAAGCAAAATTATAAAATGTAATAAGAAATCGAGAGAAAATACAAGCATAACAACTGATATTCAGATTCGTCAATACATTTCCGGAGTAATATTATTAAATTTCAAAATGCAAATGTAAATAAAATTAGAGATCGACCGAAAATTCGTTTTCAGCCCAAAATCTGAGTTTCCCTGAAAATTCGTTTTTGGAGAAAATACTGCCGGAAATTCGGCCGGACCGAAACTACCAGTATCCCGAAATTCTTGTTTCTTTCTTCGGAAAATTTTGAACGTTACTCATTGATTTTAGCTTTATAGACTCAAATGAGACACTGTTTATTGATTGCTACGAACTTCACTGTTCATAATTATCAGTCATGACTGAATTGCAAATTATAAAGCAAGCAATGCATATTTGACAAAACTTTGAAGATGCTTTTCATGTGCTCATGAAAAGCTGCATGCTTAACACGTTGAGTGCCACGTCAAGCACCGCTGACCGATACTTAACTTTCCATTTAGGCCGCGTCAGTCATCGGTGACCGATATTATTAGATTGTGCGACAGAAATCTTATTTCGTGGCCCAAACGGAAATACAGACAAAATAGACTTGGCATTCAACGTGTTAACAGTAAAAGAATTTTTTTTTTTTTAGCTTAAAACCGAGAAGTCTTCCGAATACTCTTTGAGAAAGTTTTAGTATAACAGGTGATTTTTTACAAAAATCATTATAAAAAATAGTCCAGATATGTATTCCTAAAACATTTTTTAATTGGTGAAATTCGTATCTTTAGAAAATCATTCTGTGTCGTTGATGAATTAATTACATTTTATTTTATATGAAAATAAAAAGTGTTGGGCAGAGTGTTAGAAACGAAATTTAGTGTTCTCATACAGCACAGAAAAAAAATCTTGTACCAAAAGTAATTCCATTTCTGAAAGATTCTAAACTGACCAAGGGGTGAAAAAAGCAATAAATTAGGCTCAACCCTCCTATCTCCCTTTATTTTGTAACATGATACGTATCTCGATAATTTCTTCCTTTCCCCATTCCACCCACCATTCTAGGCAATTCTAGGCAAATGTATCATTCCGCACGTTTAGAGATCAGCTTACTTGTGAGAAAAATTCCTTATAACTCTGCTATTTTTTTTTTAATTAATTGTTCATTTTCTTCATTGAAAAGGAGACACTTGCAGCTTGTATGGCTCTTTTCTCTTTTCTTTCTACGATGCTCCAATGAATTTTTATAATTTTTTAAAGTAGAAACTTCTTGATTTTGCAAATTTCGCTAACTTTAAGCCAAACTTAAAAATACTTTTAAACGCTTTAAAAACAATACAGCAAAGACTCTTAGTGAGTAATCTTCTATTTTATCGATTGCAGTAATTCCCATCCCGTTATTTAAAATATTAAACTCACAAAGAGCAAAGTAAATTTCTCCATAGGTTAACATGGGATGTTTTCTAATGGCGGCTGTCTGAGATGAATCCCCTTAACAAATTGCCTATTGATTTTATTGCAAAAATTCTTCTAAAGTCAAATTTGAGTAGCCCCGCCCCAAGTACCACTTATTTATTTACTTTTATTTAATTTTACTTTATTTTATTATTTGTTTTGCCTTTTTACGCATATGTATTTGCAAATATTTGTATGTGTTATCCACCGTATACTTTCGGAATTTATATATATTATACAGGCACTCTTGAGGAATTTTTGACTAAACAGTGACGATCTTCCTATGGCGACACATGATGTGTTCTTGACTAAAAAGTAGTGATTCTCACATAACTATAAAATATGATTTTTATTTATTTTTAATTTTGTTATAATTATTTCAAATCTTAACAGAAAATTATACAAAAAATCTATTTCTGTAACCCATGTTAATGGCATGAAATTTGATGCAGTAAATTTTGAGAAAACTGGTTTTCATGAAAATCGACAAAAAAAATTATCTCATAAAATATCAATATTTATAAGGTGATAATACTGGAAGTATGCTGTCAGATAGGTGACCACATCTGGGAAAAAGTTCATAAAATTTGACTGAAAGGCATATTGTCCATGCTTATACGTCTATGTCCGTTAATCAAGAAATCTTTTTTAAAAATTCAACGAGG